>BSBK01012200.1:0-2500 GCA_027943335.1 Chamaecyparis obtusa
CAGCTGAAGAAACAAGGTAACTCTTATGTTTTGGATTATAATGCATGGACTAACTATGTTGTACGTGGTAGATATGGACACATTGCAGCAAACAATTATAGAAAGAGTCTGATTGGACAATCAAGAAGTTGGAACAAACTCTAGGATGGCTTGTATGCATTGCCATAAGATCGGACATTTAAGCAAGAACTATAGAGATAGAGCACTAGAAGAGAACCATATATTTGAAAGTGGATATACTATTGCAGATATCACAAAGTTAAGAAACACTATTTGGAAGAAGGCATCTAATGAGAATGTTGAGTCAAGTAATGTTGTCAGTGAAACCTTGTCCACTAGATTGGGTGACATCGGTACCTACACTTAAAGTGAAATAGGTATGTATGGGACTGACATTTCAAAAGATCACATTTTACATACAATTCCTTATGCATATTGTTCTTATACCAAACTAGCATGAATAAAGATGCACTATGGTTTAGTTGTCATGAGTTAACAATGTTATACAGTCAGAAAAAGAGAGACTGAGAGTTGGTTACCTGTTGGTAATCACTATCTAAGGTTAATCAAGAACATGTATCAACCCATGAAGAAATTCTATGTTACCAAGTGGATGAAATTTTAGTTGTCACTGAGCTGACAAATTTTTCATACTAAAAGTTTGAGCGGGAGCATCGAAAAGTCTATAAATACACAGGAACATAGTTCATTTTTACAATGCGATTTCGAAGAGTGGAGAATTCAAAGAGCAGAGTTTGAGCTAAAAGATTTTCAGAATGATTTAAGGCTATGCTAGATCGAAGTGACATCACTCTTGATGATACCGAGTAAGTTCATTTGCGATCAAACACTTCTTATCCTATTGCTTGCCAAAACCCTAGAATTAATTTATGGCATCTACATCGTCTGCAAGAAAAACTCAAAGTGTTGAAGAGGAAGTTAATCTAATCGTTAGGGAAGATTTTGATGAACCTAAGTTTTAGCCACATCCTAAGGTCGTAGCATAAACATATACAATGGGCACATTTTCAAGCATACCCAGAAAGCGTTTTATTGACAGAAGACATAAGGTCTTATATTCATTGCAAAATTGGAGAAGTTGGAGACTTTGAAACTGTTGCAGCATATCAACTACTCTATGGCCCCGATGGAAAAATGAAATCAGACTACAAGAAGATTGAGGAATCGAGGTTATCATGTTTTATACACTTTCCATCATCATTTAAATCGGATTGGATAGAATATTTTGAGCAGTATCACAATGACAAATTTTGGCTAGATAAACCGATTGAGGTCAACAAGAAAATAATAAGTAGGGTTACTAGGCTCCCTAAAACCAACAAAGCTAAGGCTTTTCCATAGTTCTTCATGACTGAATGTTGAGAAATATATTGGAGCACAATGGGACGGTCGGGCATTGAAGATTTCAACAATCAAGGACCCAACAGTCAATTTTGCAGCACATGTGATCAGGTACAAGTTATTTCAATTGAGCAGACTCAATAGCGTACCTACAATGCAGTAGACATGGTGCACAAAATTGTAGTAAAAGCTCACTAGGTTGATCTTGCTGAGGTATTGTTTCATCAACTTCAGGAGAATATGAAGACCATAAGAAAAAGAAGTCTAACACATGTAAGTTCAGATCTCTACTTGCATGCTTATTCCTCTATTTACAAAAGTATGTGTCTGGCATCGGTAAAGTAATTGGACACCGATGTACCGATAACAAAACAGATTGGTGAAATGATGAATAAGTTGGGAGATAAGTTGAATGTAGAGTTTAATGCATACTTCAGAAAATTTCAATCTAAATGCATAAAAGAAGCAGAATTCTGAGGGAATTAGTTCAAAAATTTGAGAATGACATATGTTTTGTGGTCAACACCAATTATACTTTGAATAAAAGTAGTTGAGGCTAGGATAAAATGGTTGGCACTTATGGGATATGAAATAAACCATGATTTCGCACTAAAATCTATCAATGCATTGCTTGCACTACCCAAAGATCCCATTGCCACTAGGTTCGGAGTATATGAAGAAGCCAAATCTAGAATCTCAACA
Source organism: Chamaecyparis obtusa (assembly GCA_027943335.1). Lineage (NCBI taxonomy): Eukaryota > Viridiplantae > Streptophyta > Pinopsida > Cupressales > Cupressaceae > Chamaecyparis > Chamaecyparis obtusa. The sequence continues at coordinate 2,065 of BSBK01012200.1, forward strand.
AATATTGAGATTGATAAATAACTAGAAAGGTAAAGAAGATGAAGAAAAATCTCACTGCTAAATATGGAGATGGGTCTGACACATCTGAAGGACACTGGTTGAATAGGAAACCAAAGGTCAGTTACAATTAGTTGACAAACCATATGCTAGTGAGGAAACTGAGTTTGACAAAGAAGTAGATCCTACACCGTTCCTCCACCTAAAATTCCTATAAAGAAGTAGTCACCTATACATGAAGGTATGAAGACACAATTGTCAACTATAGCACCACTTATCGATAAGGAAGAAGCAAAGAAAGTAATAAAAAGAAGAGAAGCTACACCGACAAAGACATACATTAAGAGGAAGAACAACGTCATAGTTGAGGCACCAAAGAAAAGGAGAAAATTCATAAGAAATAAGGAGGATCTAGAGGATACAGAGACAAAAGATGATG
>BSBK01012200.1:7500-134891 GCA_027943335.1 Chamaecyparis obtusa
GGAGAAGAAGGTCATAGGGAATTTGAATGTCCTCAGTGCCAAGGCAGAATAGATAGAAGAAATGAAGGCTAGGTCAGAGTTGCACATGTAGATGAAGATGCCAGATCATCAAATTTTGAAGATGCTGAAAGAGGAGAAACGTTGATTAACAGAAGAGTCCTGTTGAGTGGTGAGATTGAACCTGAGCAAAGGAGGAGCTTGTTTCACACCAGGTGCAAGTGTGAAGGTGAATGTTGTGATGTGATTATTGATAGTGGAAGCACTGACAATTTGGTGTCAGAAGAGATGGTGACAAAGTTGAAGCTCAAGAGACAGAAACACCCACATCCATATCGGATTGCCTGGGTATAGGATGACCATAAGGTCATGATCAATGAACAATGCTTAGTGAAGTTCAAGGTTGGCGGATACCAAGATGAGGTATTGTGTGATATCATATCTATGGATGCATGTCACATGTTGGGTAGACCATGGCAGTTTGACAGATGTGCTGTACATGATGGTCGTGTGAATACCTATTTCTTGACAAAGGATGGAGTGCGACATAAGCTAAAACCATTGAAGGAGATTGAAGAAAAGGTATGTGGTAATGCAAGGATCACTTTTGTTGATGGAAGAAATTTTCTAGATGGTATGAGGCATGAGCATGTATGTTTTACTTTAATTCCAAAAGCTGGTAAAGAGGAAGTAGAAGATGTTCTTGTAGAAGTTGTAGATTTGTTGAATGAGTTTCAAGATATTGTATCTGATAAGGTACCTGATGGATTACCACCAGTCAGGAAGATCAATCATCAGATGGACTTGATCTCAAAAGTGAGTTTATCGAATAAGGCAGCACACAGAATGACACCTGCAGAAAGTGAGAAGTTAAACAAAAAAATACATGAGTTGTTATAGAAAAGATTGATCCGTGAGAGTCTGAGTCCCTATGCTGTACCAGTGGTATTAGCACCAAAGAAGAATGGAGAATGGAGGATGTGTATAGATTCTAGGGAAATAAATAAGATTACAATCAAGTACAGGTTTCCATTGGCACGAATGGATGATATTATGGATTGTTTGAGTGGAGCTGTGTATTTCTCAAAGATAGATCAGAAGAGTGGATATCACCAGATTCAGATCAGAGAAGGAGATGAATGGAAGACTGCCTTCAAGACAAAAGAAGGACTATATGAGTGGTTAGTCATGCCTTTTGGGCTAACTAATGCACCGAGCACTTTCATGCGGCTCATGAACGAGGTTTTGAAAGAATTTCTACGTAAGTTTGTCATTGTTTACCTAGATGATATTTTGATCTTTAGTAAGATATTGGAGGAGCATATAATGCATATTTGTATGGTATTTGAGAAGTTGAGAGAAGAAAAATTATTGATTAATTTGAAGAAGTGCAGTTTTGTGAAGAAAGAGTTAGTGTATTTGAGATTTATAGTTTCAGTAGAAGGTCTGAAAATGGATCCAGAGAAGGTACAGGCTATTCTTGAATGGCCTACTCCAAGGAATGCTACTGAGGTAAGATCTTTTCATGGTCTAGCTAGCTTTTACAGAAAGTTTATCAAAAATTTTAGCAGTATTTGTGGACCCTTGACTGAAACAATGAGAGGGGATAAAAAAGAATTTAAGTCGACTAATGGGGTAGAAAAAAGTTTTCAATTGTTGAAACAAAAAGTTATAGAACAATCTGTTTTAGCACTTCTAAATTTTAATAATGTGTTTCAAGTAGATTGTGATACTAGTGGTACTGCAATAGGAGCTGTTATGAGCCAAGAAGGTAAACCTGTTGCTTATTTCAGTGAGAAGTTAAATGATGCCAAGAGGAAATATTCTGTTTATGATCAAGAATTTTATGCTATAGTTTAGGCATTAAAGAAGTGGAGACATTATCTACTTCCTAAGGAGTTTGTTTTCTATACTGATCATCAAGCTTTGCAATATTTGAATAGTCAAGGAAAATTGAATCAAAGGCATTTGAAATGGGTTGAGTTTTTGCAGAGTTATACATTTATTTTGAAACACAGAAGTAGAAAGTCTAACAAGGTTGCAGATGCTCTTAGCCGAAGGCAACTATTACTGATAGAAATGCAGATTAAAGTAGTTGGATTCAAAGAACTCAAAAATTTATATCCAGAGGATCCTAATTTTGGTGAAGCTTTAAAAGCTTGTAAAGATCTTGTTACTCTAGACAGGATGAAATGGTAGGATTTCATCATCCAGGATGATATGCTATTCAAAGGGAGTCAGTTGTGCATTTCATGAAGTTCTATGAGGGAGAATCTCATCAAGGAGAAGCATAGTGGAGGATTGGCTGGACAATTGCAGCAAGATGTGAAGAACTTTGTACAGAGTTGTAGAGTATGTCAGATGGCGAAAGGAGTGAAGTAGAATATAGGGTTGTATCAGCCATTACCTATACGAGAGAAGCCTTGGGAGGATATCAGCATGGACTTTGTTCTTGGTTTACCGAGGACTCAGTCGGGACATGATTCAATTTTTGTGGTGGTTGATAGATTTTCAAAGATGGCACATTTCATTCCATGCAAGAAGACTAATGATGCTGTTCATGTAGTAGAATTATTTTTCAGATAAGTAGTGAGACTTCATAGTTTGCCAAAGATCATAGTTTCAGATCGGGACACTAATTTTGTTGGATATTTATGGCGTACATTATGGAAGAAGTTGAAGATATGTTTGAAGTTCAGTTCATCACATCATCCACAGACTGATGGACAGATGGAGGTGGTGAATAGGAGTTTGGAAAATTTGCGAAAGGAGCGATTTCCATTTGGTACATATAACAAGCTGAAGATGAAGAAGTTTGGACCATATAAGATACTGAAGAAACATGATTCAAAAAATGCATATGAGGTAGAATTGCCTACTGAGCTAAATATTTCACTAGTGTTTAACATTTCAGATCTGACAAAGTATCATGAAGGAGGTGTTGAAGATGAGATCACAACAACACAGTGGAGTATTCCAGCAACTAGTTCAGACACTAAGAAGATTGAAGATACACTCGATAGTCATGTTGGCAGAAGCACAAGAAACAAGACATATGAAGAATATCTGGTCAAGTGGAAAGGATGACCTATTGAAGATTCATCATGGCTAACAAGGGTGGAGGTTAACCGTCTTGGTTTTCCTCTGCACACGTGAGTCGTGACATGGTCACTTCTCAAATTACCCCATGTGTCTAATGCAGGAGCATCCTGGGTGTAAGACCAATCTTGCATCACCCAAAAATATTTTTGTTTTTATATTCAATAAGGGCTATTTTGTGCAGAGCTGCTATTTATGGAAAGTTACTATTTTTGGTAATTTTTGTATGTGCTTAGAATGATCTGATTTCTTTCTTAGAGGTTCATTTTGGTCATATAAGTCTGTCAGTAAAGTTTCATTGCCAGATCAAGTGTATATTGGAAGATATTGAAGATTTTTAGTATTGGCAGTAGGGTACAGAAACTTTGAACTCAGTTTTGAAGGCTTTAGAGGCCCCGGATGAGGTCAAAAATTTGGGTGACAAGCACTTGCATGGGTCAAGCCTGTCGAGCACTTCGTGACATTTTTGAAATGGGGTTATAATAGCCGAGCGGGTCAACGGGTGATGACTTATGGTCTTTAAAAGTTGGGCCATCTGAAATGGCAGAAAATAATTTTCTTCAAAATTTCTATTCAAGTTTCAAAGGTTATCTTGAGCCAACTATGATGTAGTAAAATGTAAAATAAAATAATTCTAAGTTGGTCAGCCTTATTGATTAAAATTCTGTAACCTTCCCAAGTGGTGAAAAATTGCCTATATAAGGAAGGCTGTATTATTGTCTTAGGCAGTTCAGAATAGTTCTAGGTAGTAGATCTAGGTAATAATTCAAGGCTTTGTCCTACAAAATATTGTAAGGGAATGCCCATGTGCCTTTGCATATTGTAATTCTAAAAGTTTGTAATTCCACATTTGTGGAGATAATAAGAAGCTAATTTTCTATTCTTGCAAATTATTGTGGTTTCTCTGTTTCTGTTATGTGTGTGTAGTATTAAGAGGAGCACCCTTCATCAAGTGGTATCAGGGCAGGAGTTCTTGAGTGTATAAATAGATCGCTGACTGTGAGGCATTTTGCAGCAGGACTGTGGTTAGGGTTTCAACGCGCATCGTGAAAATGCCTCCACGAAGAGAACGTGGCGGAAGAGCTAGTGCTGTGACACTTCAGGTTAGAGAGCTACAGAGACAAGTGCGAGCATTGTAAGAAGAGATTCACAGAGGAATGAATCTTAATGTTAGAGATGAAAGCAAGGATGAAACCGAAGAAGAATATCAAGAAGGACAAGTTGAAATTTTGAACTAGGAGGAAGAAAGACTGTTTCGGTCGATTTTTAAGATTGGGAAAAGACCTAAGATTGAGATTCCTACATATTTTCTAGAAATCTTAACCCAGAAGAATTGATCGACTGGATCAATGAATGTGAAGAATATTTTGAGTATGAAGATGTTGAGGATCTTGATAGGGTCAAATTTGCGAAGGCCAGGCTGAAAGGTCATGCAAAGATATGGTGGCAAGAGATTTGGTTAGAGCGAAATAGAAGGGGAAAGGAGAAAACCACAAGATGGGATCAGATGGTGGATAAATTGAAGTGACAGTTCATTCCTGTTGATTATGAGCTTGACCTACTGAAGAAAATGTAGAGTTTGAAGCAAGTAGGAAGATCTGTTCAAGAGTATACAGAGGAGTTCTATCGACTTCTCATCAGAACAGGTCATGCAGAAGCTGATAAGGAGAAAGTTGCCTGATACCTTAATGCGTTAAGGCCAAGCATTCAGGAGGAGCTGAATCTGGTTCGAATGAGTAGTATTGAACAGGCATACCAGTTTGCCCTAAAAGTAGAGGAAAAGTTGAACAAGAAGTTTGAGAGAAGACAAAATGGAAGAGGTCACGGTGGATGATCTGGTGGACAGTCATATGGTGGCTGAAATGAAAATTTGAAAAAGAAGGATGAGGCCAGTAGCAGTCAGAATCAGCGAGGAAATAATTTCAATTACTTCCAGGATCAGAATAATAGAGACCAGAGAGGAAGAGGAAGAGGATAAGGACCTGGAAGAGGTAGCTTCCATGGAACATGTTTTCACTGTGGAGAAGAAGGTCATAGGGCATTTGAATATCCTCAGTGCCAAGGCAGAACAGACAGAAGAAATGAAGGCCAGGCCAAAATTGCACATGTAGATGAAGATGCCAGATCATCAAATTCTGAAGATGCTGAAAGAGGAGAAATGTTGATTAATAGAAGAGTCCTGTTGAGTGGTGAGAATGAACCTGAGCAAAGGAGGAGCCTGTTTCACACCAGGTGCAAGTGTGAAGGTAAATGTTGTGATATGATTATTGATAGTGGAAGCACTGACAATTTGGTGTCAGAAGAGATGGTGACAAAGTTGAAGCTCAAGAGATAGAAACACCCACATCCATATCAGATTTCCTAGGTACAGGATGCCCACAAGGTCATGGTCAATGAACAATGCTTAGTGAAGTTCAAGGTTGGCGGATACCAAGATGAGGTATTGTGTGATATCATATCTATAGATGCATGTCACATGTTGTTGTGTAGACCATGGTAGTTTGATAGATGTGCTATACATGATGGTCGTGTGAATACCTATTCCTTGACAAATGATGGAGTGTGACATAAGCTAAAACCATTGAAGGATATTGAAGAAAAGGTATGTGGTAATGCAAGGATCACTTTTGTTGATGGAAGAAATTTTCTAGATGGTATGAGGCATGAGCATGTATGTTTTGCTTTAATTCTAAAAGCTGGTAAAGAGGAAGTAGAAGATGTTCTTGTAGAAGTTGTAGATTTGTTGAATGAGTTTCAGGATATTGTATCTGATAATGTGCCTGATGAATTACCACCAGTCAATAAGATCAGTCATCAGATGGACTAGATCTCAGGAGCGCGTTTGCTGAATAATTCAACACATAGAATGACACCTGCAGAAAGTGAGGAGTTGAATAGATAAGTACATGAGTTGTTACAGAAAAGATTGATCTATGAGAGTCTGAGTCCCTGTGCTATACCAGTGGTATTATCACCAAAGAAGAATGGAGAATGGAGGATGTGTACAGATTCTAGAGGAATAAACAAAATTACAATCAAGTATAGGTTTCCATTGCCACGAATGGATGATATTATATATTGTTTGAGTGGAGCTGTGTATTTCTCAAAGATAGATCTGAAGAGTGGATGATGCAGGAGCATCCTGGGTGTAAGAGCAATCTTGCATCACCCAAAAATATTTCTATTTTTGTATTCAATAAGGGCTATTTTGTGCAGAGCTGCTATTTATGGAAAGTTACTATTTTTGGTAATTTTTGTATGTGCTCAGAATGATCTGATTTCTTTCTTGGAGGTTCATTTTGGTCATATAAGTCTGCCAGTAAAGTTTCATTGCCAGATCAAGTGTATATTGGAAGATATTGAAGATTTTCAGTATTGGCAGCAGGGTAATAAAAAAATTTTAAACTCAATTTTGAAGGCTTTAGAGGCCCCGGATGAGGTCGAATTTTGGGCTGAATGAAGCTTGCTTGATTTAGGTGTTGTAGAGCTCCTCGCGCCCTTTCCAAAATGGGGTTACAATAGTCAATCGGGTCAACTGGTGATGACTTATGGTCTTCGGAAGTTGGGTCACCTGAAATGGCGGAAAATAATTTTTCTTCAAAATTTCTGTTCGGGTTTCAAAGGTTATCTTGAGCTGACTATGATGTAATGAAATGTAAAATAAAAATAATTCTAAGTTTGGTCGGCCTTATTGGCTAAAATTCTGGAACCTTCCCAGGCGGTGAAAATTGCCTATATAAGAAAGGCTGTATTATTGTCTTAGGCAGTTGAGAATAGTTCTGGGTAGTAGATCTGGGTATTGATTCGAGGCTTTGTCCTACAGAATATTGTAAGGGAATGCCCATGTGGCTTTGCATATTGTAATTCTGAAAGTTTGTAATTCCACGTTTGTGGAGATAATAAGAAGCCAATTTTCTGTTCTTGCATATTGTTGTTGTTTCTCTATTTCTGTTATGTGTTTGTGGTATTAAGGGGAGCACCCTTCATCAGGTGGTATCAGAGCAGGTTTTCTTGAGTGTGTAAACAGATCACCGACTGTGAGGCAGTTTGCACCAGGACCGTGGTTAGGGTTTCAGCGCGCATCGCGAAAATGCCTCCACGAAGAGAACGTGGCGGAAGAGCTGGTGCTGTGACACCTGAGGTTAGAGAGCTGCAGAGACAAGTGCGAGCATTGCAAGAAGAGATTCACAGAAGAATGAATCTTAATGTCAGAGATGAAAGCGAGGATGAAGCCGAAGAAGAATATCAAGAAGGAGAAGTTGAAATTGTGAACCAGGAGGAAGAAAGACTTTTTCGGGCGATTTCTAAGATTGGGAAAAGACCTAAGATTGAGGTTCCTACATTTTCTAGAAATCTTAACCCAGAGGAATTGATCAACTGGATCAATGAATGTGAGGAATATTTTGAGTATGAAGATGTTGAAGATCCTGATAGGGTTAAATTTGCGAAGGCCAGATTGAAAGGTCATGCGAAGATATGGTGGCAAGAGATTCAGTTGGAGCGAAATAGAAGGGGAAAGGAGAAAATCACGAGATGGGATCGGATGGTGGATAAATTGAAGCGACAGTTCATTCCTGTTGATTATGAGCTTGACCTACTGAAGAAAATGCAGAGTTTGAAGCAAGGAGGAAGATCTGTCTAGGAGTATATAGAGGAGTTCTATCGACTTCTCATCAGAACAGGCCATGCAGAAGCTGATAAGGAGAAAGTTGCCCGATACCTTAATGGGTTAAGGCCAAGCATCCAGGAGGAGCTGAATCTGGTTCGAATGAGTAGTATTGAAGAGGCATACCAGTTTGCCCTAAGAGTAGAGGAAAAGCTGAACAAGAAGTTTGAGAGCAGACAAAACGGAAGAGGTCGCGGTGGACGATTTGGTGGACGATCATATGGTGGCCGAAATGAAGATCCAAAAAAGAAGGATGAAGCCAGTAGCAGTCAGAATCAGCGAGGAAATAATTCCAATCGCTTCCAGGATCAGAATAATAGAGATCAGAGAGGAAGAGGAAGAGGACAAGGATCTGGAAGAGGTGGCTTCCGTGGAACATGTTTTCACTGTGGAGAAGAAGGTCATAGGGCATTTGAATGTCCTCAACGCCAAGGCAGAACAGACAGGAGAAATGAAGGCCAGGCCAGAGTTGCACATGTAGATGAAGATGCCAGATCATCAAATTCTGAAGATGCTGAAAGAGGAGAAATGTTGATTAACAGAAGAGTCCTGTTGAGTGGTGAGAATGAACCTGAGCAAAGGAGGAGCCTGTTTCACACCAGGTGCAAGTGTGACGGTAAATGTTGTGACGTGATTATCGATAGTGGAAGCACTGACAATTTGGTGTCAGAAGAGATGGTGACAAAGTTGAAGCTCAAGAGACAGAAACACCCACATCCATATCGGATTGCCTGGGTATAGGATGACCACAAGGTCATGGTCAATGAACAATGCCTGGTGAAGTTCAAGATTGGCGGATACCAAGATGAGGTATTGTGTGATATCATATCTATGGATGCATTTCATATGTTGTTGGGTAGACCATGGCAGTTTGACAGATGTGCTGTACATGATGGTCGTGCGAATACCTATTCCCTGACAAAGGATGGAGTGCGACATAAGCTAAAACCATTGAAGGAGACTGAAGAAAAGGTATGTTGTAATGCAAGGATAACATTTGTTGATGGAAGAAAATTCTTAGATGGTATGAGGCATGAGCATGTATGTTTTGCTTTAATTCCAAAAGCTGGTAAAGAGGAAGTAGAAGATGTTCCTATATAAGTTGCAGATTTATTGATTGAGTTTCAGGATATTGTATCCGATAATGTGCCTGATGGATTACCACCAGTCAGGAATATCAGTCATCAGATGGACTTGATCCCAGGAGCGAGTTTGCCGAATAAGGCAGCACACAGAATGACACCTGCAGAAAGTGAGGAGTTGAACAGACAAGTACATGAGTTGTTACAGAAAAGATTGATCCGTGAGAGTCTGAGTCCCTATGCTGTACCAGCGGTATTAGCACCAAAGAAGAATGGAGAGTGGAGGATGTGTACAGATTCTAGGGCAATAAACAAGATCACAATCAAGTACAGGTTTTCATTGTCACGAATGGATGATATTATGGACTGTTTGAGTGGAGCTGTGTATTTTTCAAAGATAGATCTAAAAAGTGGATATCATCAGATTCGGATCAGAGAAGGAGATGAATGGAAGACTGCCTTCAAGACAAAGGAAGAACTGTATGAGTGGCTAGTCATGCCTTTTGGGCTAACCAATGCACCGAGCACTTTCATGCGGCTCATGAATGAGGTTCTGAAAGACTTTCTCAGTAAGTTTGTCATTGTTTACTTAGATGATATTTTGATCTTTAGTAAGACATTGGAGGAGCATATGATGCATATTCGTATGGTATTTGAGAAGCTGAGAGAAGAGAAATTGTTGATTAATTTGAAGAAGTGCAGTTTTGTGAAGAAAGAGTTAGTGTATTTGGGATTTGTAGTTTCAGCAGAAGGTCTAAAAATAGACCCATAGAAGGTACAGGCTATCCTTGAATGGCCTACTCCAAGGAGTGCTACTGAGGTAAGATCTTTTCATGGTCTAGCTAGCTTTTACAGAAAGTTTATCAAAAATTTTAGCAGTATTTGTGGACCCTTGACTGAAACAATGAGAGGGGATAGAAAAGAGTTTAAGTGGACAAATGGGGCAGAAAAGAGTTTTCAATTGTTGAAACAAAAAGTTACAGAACAACCTGTTTTAGCACTTCCAGATTTTAATAAGGTGTTTCAAGTAGATTGTGATGCTAGTGGTACTACAATAGGAACTGTTATGAGCCAAGAAGGTAAACCTATTGCTTATTTCAGTGACAAGTTGAATGATGCCAAGAGAAAATATTCTTTTTATGATCAGGAATTTTATGCTATAGTTCAGGCATTAAAGAAGTGGAGACATTATCTGCTTCCTAAGGAGTTTGTTTTGTATACTGATCATCAAGCTTTGCAATATTTGAATAATCAAGGAAAATTGAATCAAAGGCATTTGAAATGGGTTGAGTTTTTACAGAGTTATACATTTGTTTTGAAACACAGGAGTGGAAAGTCTAATAGGGTTGCAGATGCTCTTAGCAGAAGGCAACTACTGCTGACAGAAATGCAGATTGAAGTGGTTGGGTTCAAGGAGCTCAAGAATTTGTATCCAGAGGATCCTGATTTTGGTGAGGCTTGGAAAGCTTGTAAAGAACCTGTTACTCTAGACAGGACGAAATGGTTGGATTTCATCATCCAGGATGATATGCTATTCAGAGGGAGTCAGTTGTGCATTCCACGAAGTTCTATGAGGGAGAATCTCATCAAGGAGAAGCATAGCGGAGGATTGGCTGGACATTTTGGTCGTGACAAAACCCTTTCTTTGGTTAGTGAAAATTATTATTGGCCACAATTGCAGCAAGATGTGAAGAAGTTTGTACAGAGTTGCAAAGTATGTCAGATGGCGAAAGGAGTGAAGTAGAATACAAGGTTGTATCAGCCATTACCTATACCAGAGAAGCCTTGGGAGGATATCAGTATGGACTTTGTTCTTGGTTTACCGAGGACACAGCGGGGACACGATTCGATTTTTGTGGTAGTTGACCGATTTTCAAAGATGGCGCATTTCATTCCCTGCAAGAAGACTAATGATGCTGTTCATGTAGCAGAATTGTTTTTCAGAGAAGTAGTGAGACTTCATGGTTTGCCAAAGACCATAGTTTCAGATCGGGACACTAAGTTTGTTGGATATTTCTGGCATACATTATGGAAGAAGTTGAAGATAGATTTAAAGTTCAGTTCATCACATCATCCACAGACTGATGCACAGACGGAGGTGGTGAATAGAAGTTTGGAAAATTTTCTGAGATGTTTGGTTGGAGATAAGCCAACAGGATGGGATTTGATTTTACCATAAGAAGAATTTGCATACAATAATTCTATCAACAGGAGCACTGGTAAATCACCATTCTAGATTGTATATGAAAGTAGTCCAAGAAATGCATCTGAATTGAGGAAGATAGATAAAAGAGAAATAAGTATTGCTGAAGCTGAAGATTTTGCAGAACACTTGAAGAACATCCATGGGGAGGTGAGGAAGCATATTACCAAGATGAACGCACAGTATAAGGCTAAGGCAGATGAGAAAAGGAGGTATAAGGAATTTCAAGTTGGTGATGAAGTCATGGTTCATTTGCGGAAGGAGCGGTTTCCAGTTGGTACATATAACAAGCTGAAAATGAAGAAGTTTGGACCATGTAGGATACTGAAAAAGCATGATTCAGGAAATGCATATGAGGTAGAATTGCCTACTGAGCTAAATATTTTACCAGTGTTTAACATTTCAGATCTAACAGAGTATCATGAAGGAGGTATTGCAGATGAGATCACAGCAGCACAGTGGAGTATTCCAGCAACTAGTTCAGACACTAAGGAGATTGAAGATATACTGGACAGTCGTGTTGGCAGAAGCACAAGGAACAGGACATATGAAGAATATCTGGTCAAGTGGAAAGGACGACCTGTTGAAGATTCATCATAGCTGACAAAGGAGGAGGTTAGCCGTCTTGGCTTTCCTCTACACACCTGAGTCGTGACAGGGTCACTTCTCAAATTACCCCGCGTGTCTGATGCAGGAGCATCCTGGGTGTAAGAGCAATCTTGCATCACCCAAAAATATTTCTATTTTTGTATTCAATAATGACTATTTTGTGCAGAGCTGCTATTTATGGAAAGTTACTATTTTTGATAATTTTTGTATGTGCTCAGAATGATCTGATTTCTTTCTTGGAGGTTTATTTTGGTCATATAAGTCTGCCAGTAAAGTTTCATTGCCAGATCAAGTGTATATTGGAAGATATTGAAGATTTTCGGTATTGGCAGCAGGGTACAGAAACTTCGAACTTAGTTTTGAAGGCTTTAGAGGCCCCGGATGAGGTCGAATTTTGGGCTGAATGAAGCTTGCTTGATTCAGGCGTTGTAGAGCTCCTCGCGCCCTTTCCGAAATGGGGTTACAATAGTCAATCGGGTCAACTGGTGATGACTTATGGTCTTCGAAAGTTGGGTCACCTGAAATGGCAGAAAATGATTTTTCTTCAAAATTTCTGTTCGGGTTTCAAAGGTTATCTTGAGCTGACTATGATGTAATGAAATTTAAATTAAAAATAATTCTAAGTTTGGTCGGCCTTATTGGCTAAAATTCTGGAACCTTCCCAGGCGGTGAAAATTGCCTATATAAGGAAGGCTGTATTATTGTCTTAGGCAGTTGAGAATAGTTCTGGGTAGTAGATCTGGGTATTGATTCGAGGCTTTGTCCTACAGAATATTGTAAGGGAATGCCCATGTGGCTTTGCATATTGTAATTCTGAAAGTTTGTAATTCCACGTTTGTGGAGATAATAAGAAGCCAATTTTCTGTTCTTGCATATTGTTGTTGTTTCTCTATTTCTGTTATGTGTTTGTGGTATTAAGGGGAGCACCCTTCATCAGTGGATATCACCAGATTCAGATCAGAGAAGGAGATGAATGGAAGACTCCCTTCAAGACAAAGGAAGGACTATATGAGTGGTTAGTCATGCCTTTTGGGCTAACCAATGCACCGAGCACTTTCATGCGGCTCATGAACGAGGTTCTGAAAGAATTTCTGGGTAAGTTTGTCATTATTTACCTAGATAATATTTTGATCTTTAGTAAGACATTAGATGAGCATATGATGCATATTTGTATGGTATTTGAAAAGTTGAGAGAAGAGAAATTGTTGATTAATTTGAAAAAGTGCAGTTTTGTGAAGAAAGAGTTAGTGTATTTGGGATTTAAAGTTTCAGCAGAAGGTCTGAAAATGGACCCAGAGAAGGTACAAGCTATTCTTGAATAGCCTACTCCAAGGAAAGCTACTGAGGTAAGATCTTTTCATGGTCTAGCTAGCTTTTACAGAAATTTTATCAAAAATTTTAGTAGTATTTGTGAACCCTTGACTGAAACAATGAGAGGGGATAGAAAAGAATTTAAGTGGACTAATGGAGCAGAAAAGAGTTTTCAATTGTTGAAATAAAAAGTTAGAGAATAACCTATTTTAGCACTTCCATATTTTAATAAGGTGTTTCAAGTAGATTGTGATGCTAGTGGTACTGCAATAGGAGCTGTTATGAGCCAAGAAGGTAAACTTGTTGCTTATTTCAGTGAGAAGTTAACTAATGCCGAGAGGAAATATTCTGTTTATGATCAAGAATTTTATGCTATAGTTCAGGTATTAAAAAAGTGGAGAGATTATCTTCTTCCTAAGGAGTTTGTTTTGTATACTGATCATCAAGCTTTACAATATTTGAATAGTCAAGAAAAATTAAATCAAAGGCATTTGAAATGGGTTGAGTTTTTGTAGAATTATACATTTGTTTTGAAACATAGAAGTGGAAAGTCTAACAGGGTTGCAAATGCTCTTAGCAGAAGGTAAATATTGCTGACAGAAATGCAGATTGAAGTGGTTAGGTTCAAGGAACTCAAGAATTTGTATGTAGAGGATTCTGATTTTGGTGAAGCTTGGAAAGCTTGTACAGATCCTGTTACTCTAGACAGGATGAAATGGCTGGATTTCATCATCCAAGATGATATGCTATTCCAAGGGAGTCAGTTGTGTATTCTACAAAGTTCTATGAGGGAGAATCTCATCAAGGAGAAGCATAGCGGAGGATTGGCTGGACATTTTGGTCGTGATAAAACCCTTGCTTTGGTTGGTGAGAATTATTATTAGCCACAATTGTAGCAAGATGTGAAGAAGTTTGTACAGAGTTGTAGAGTATGTCAGATGGCGAAAGGAGTGAAGCAGAATACAGGGTTGTATCACCCATTACCTGTACCAGAGAAGCCTTGGGAAGATATCAGCATGGACTTTGTTCTTGGTTTACCGAGGACTCAGCGGGGACATGATTCAATTTTTGTGGTGGTTGACAGATTTTCAAAGATGGCACATTTTATTCCCTGCAAGAAGACTAATGATGCTATTCATGTAGTAGAATTATTTTTCAGAGAAGTAGTGAGACTTCATAATTTTCCAAAGACCATAGTTTCAGATCGGGACACTAAGTTTGTTAGATATTTCTGGCATACATTATGGAAGAAGTTGAAGACAGATTTGAAGTTCAGTTCATCACATCATCCACAGACTGATGGACAGACGGAGGTGGTGAATAGGAGTTTGGGAAATTTGCTGAGATGTTTGGTTGGAGATAAGTCAATAGGGTGGGATTTGATTTTACCACAGGTGGAATTTGCATACAATAATTCTGTCAACAGGAGCACTGGTAAATCACCATTCCAGATTGTATATGGAAGTAGTCCAAGAAATGCATCTGAATTGAGGAAGATAGATAAAGGAGATATAAGTAGTGCTGAAGCTGAGGATTTTGCAGAACACTTGAAGAACATATATGGGGAGGTGAGGAAGCATATTACCAAGATGAACGCACAGTATAAGGCTAAGGCAGATGAGAAAAGGAGGTATAAAGAATTTTAGGTTGGTGATGAAGTTATGGTTCATTTGCAGAAGGAGTGGTTTCCAGTTGGTACATATAACAAGCTAAAGATGAAGAAGTTTGGACCATGTAAGATACTGAAGAAACATGATTCAAGAAACGCATATGAGGTAGAATTGCCTACTGAGCTAAATATTTCACCAGTGTTTAACATTTCAAATCTGACAGAGTATCATGAAGGAGGTGTTGAAGATGAGATCACAGTAGCACAGTGGAGTATTCCAGCAACTAGTTCAGACACTAAGGAGATTGAAGATATACTGGATAGTCATGTTGGCAGAAGCACAAGAAACAAGACATATGAAGAATATCTGGTCAAGTGGAAAGGATGACCTGTTGAAGATTCATCATGGCTAACAATAGTGGAGGTTAACCGTCTGTATTTTCCTCCGCACACCTGAGTCGTGACAGGGTCACTTCTCAAATTACCCCAGGTTTCTGATGCACGAGCATCCTGGGTGTAAGAGCAATCTTGCATCACTCAAAAATATTTTTGTTTTTATATTCAATAAGGGCT
This sequence comes from Chamaecyparis obtusa, assembly GCA_027943335.1. Classification (NCBI taxonomy): domain Eukaryota; kingdom Viridiplantae; phylum Streptophyta; class Pinopsida; order Cupressales; family Cupressaceae; genus Chamaecyparis; species Chamaecyparis obtusa. The sequence continues at coordinate 22,650 of BSBK01012200.1, forward strand.
ATTTTGTGTAGAGCTGCTATTTATGGAAAGTTACTATTTTTGGTAATTTTTTTATGTGCTCAAAATGATCCGATTTTTTTTTTGGAGGTTCATTTTGGTCATATAAGTCTGCCAGTAAAGTTTCATTGCCAGATCAAGTGTATATTAGAAGATATTGAAGATTTTCAGTATTGGCAGTAGGGTATAGAAACTTTGAACTCAGTTTTGAAAGATTTAGAGGCCCCGAATGAGGTCAAAAATTTGGGTGATGAGCGCTTACGCGGGTCAAGCCTGTAGAGCACTTCGTGGCATTTCAAAAATAGGGTTATAATAGCTGAGCGGGTCAACAGGTGATGACTTATCATCTTCGGAAGTTGGGCCATCTAAAATGGCAGAAAATAATTTTTTTCAAAATTTCTGTTTGGGTTTCAAAGGTTATCTTGAGCTGACTATGATGTAATAAAATGTAAAATAAAATAATTCTAAGTTGGTCGGCCTTATTGGCTAAAATTCTGGAACCTTCCTAGGTGGTGAAAAATTGCCTATATAAGGAAGGCTGTATTATTGTCTTAGGCAGTTTAGAATAGTTTTGGGTAGAAGATCTGGGTAATAATTCAAGGCTTTGTACTATAGAATATTATAAGGGAATGCCCATGTGGCTTTGCATATTGTAATTCTGAAAGTTTGTAATTCCACATTTGTGGAGATAATAAGAACTCAATTTTTAGTTCTTGCAAATTGTTGTGGTTTCTCTGTTTCTGTTATGTGTTTGTGGTATTAAGGAGAGCACCCTTCATCAAGTGGTATCAGAGCAGGAGTTCTTGAGTGTGTAAACAGATCGCCAACCGTGAGGCAGTTTGCACTAGGACCATGGTTAGGGTTTCAATGCGCATCGTGAAAATGCCTCCATGAAGAGAACGTGGTGGAAGAGTTGGTGCTGTGACACCTGAGGTTAGAAAGCTGCAGTGACAAGTGCGAGCATTGCAAGAAGAGATTCACAGAGGAATGAATCTTAATGTCATAGATGAAAGTGAGGATGAAGCCGAAGAAGAATATCAAAAAGGAGAAGTTGAAATTGTGAACTAGGAGGAAGAAAAACTTTTTTGGGTGAAGATATGGTGGCAAGAGATTCAATTGGAATGAAGTAGAAAGGGAAAGGAGAAAATCACGAGATGGGATCAGATGGTGCATAAATTGAAGCAACAGTTCATTCCTCTTGATTATGAGCTTGACCTACTGAAGAAAATGTAGAGTTTGAAGCAAGGAAGAAGATCTGTTTAGGAGTATACAGAGGAGTTCTATCGACTTCTCAACAAAATAGGCCATGCAGAAGCCGATAAGGAAAAAGTTTCCCGATACCTTAATGGGTTTAGACCAATCATTCAGGAGGAGCTGAATCTGGTTCGAATGAACAGTATTGAAGAGGCATACCAGTTTGCCCTAAAAGTAAAGGAAAAGTTGAACAAGAAGTTTGAGAGCAGAAAAAATGGAAGAGGTCGCGGTGGATGATCTGGTGGACGGTCATATAGTGGCCGAAATGAAAATCTGAAAAAAAAAGATGAGGCCAGTAGCAGTCAGAATCATCGAGGAAATAATTTCAATCACTTCCAAGATCAGAATAATAGAGACCAGAGAGGAAGAGGAAGAGGACAAGGACCTGGAAGAGGTGGCTTCCATGGAACATGTTTTCACTATGGAGAAGAAGGTCATAGGGTATTTGAATGTCCTCAGTGCCAAGGCAAAACAAACAGGAGAAATGAAGGCCAGGCTAAAGTTGCATATGTAGATGAAGATGCCAGATCATAAAATTCTGAATATGCTGAAAGAGAAGAAACATTGATTAACAGAAAAGTTTTGTTGAGTGGTGAGAATGAACCTGAGCAAAGGAGGACCCTGTTTCGCACCAGGTGCAAGTGTGAAGGTAAATGTTGTTATGTGACTATTGATAGTGGAAGCACTGACAATTTAGTGTCAGAAGGGATGGTGACAAAGTTGAAGCTCAAGAAATAGAAACACCCACATTCATATTGGATTGTCTGGGTACAGGATGACCACAAGGTCATGGTCAATGAACAATGCTTAGTGAAGTTCAAGGTTGGCGGATACCAAGATGAGGTATTATGTGATATCATATCTATGGATGCATGTCACATGTTGTTGGGTAGACCATGCCAGTTTGACAGATGTGCTGTACATGATGGTCATGCGAATACCTATTCCTTGACAAAGGATGGAGTGTGACATAAGCTAAAACCATTGAAGGAGATTGAAGAAAAGGTATGTAGTAATGCAAGGATCACTTTTGTTGATGGAAGAAATTTTCTAGATGGTATGAGGCATGATCATGTATGTTTTGCTTTAATTCTAAAAGCTGGTAAAGAGGAAGTAGAAGATGTTCCTGTAGAAGTTGTAGATTTGTTGAATGAGTTTCAGGATATTGTATCTGATAACGTGCCTGATGGATTACCACCAGTCAGGAAGATTAGTCATCAGATGGACTTGATCCCAGGAGTGAGTTTGCTGAATAAGATAGCACACAGAATGACACCTGCAAAAAGTAAGGAGTTGAACAGACAAGTACATGAGTTGTTAAAGAAAGGATTGATCCGTGAGAGTCTGAGTCCCTGTGCTATACCAGTGGTATTAGCACCAAAGAAGAATGGAGAATGGAGGATGTGTATAGATTCTAGAGCAATAAATAAGATTACAATCAAGTACAGGTTTCCATTGCCACGAATGGATGATATTATGGATTGTTTGAGTGGAGCTGTGTATTTCTCAAAGATAGATTTAAAGAGTGGATATCACCAGATTCAGATCAGAGAAGGAGATGAATGGAAGACTACCTTCAAGACAAAGGAAGGACTATATGAGTGGTTAGTCATGCCTTCTGGGCTAACCAATGCACCGAGCATTTTCATGTGGCTCATGAATGAGGTTCTAAAAGAATTTTTAGGTAAATTTGTTATTGTTTACCTAGATGGTATTTTGATCTTTAGTAAGACATTGGAGGAGCATATGATGCATATTCGTATGGTATTTGAGAAGTTGAGAGAAGAGAAATTGTTGATTAATTTGAAGAAGTGCAGTTTTGTGAAGAAAGAGTTAGTGTATTTGGGATTTCTAGTTTCAGCAGAAAGTCTGAAAATGGACCCAGAGAAAGTACAAGCTATTCTTGAATGGCCTACTCTAAGGAATGCTACTGAAGTAAGATCTTTTCATGGTGTAGCGAGCTTTTACAGAAAGTTTATCATAAATTTTAGAAGTATTTGTGGACCCTTGACTGAAACAATGAGAGGGGATAGAAAAGAATTTAAGTGGACTAATAGGGCAGAAAAGAGTTTTCAATTGTTGAAACAAAAAGTTACAGAATAACTTATTTTAGCACTTCCAAATTTTAATAAGGTGTTTCAAGTAGATTGTGATGCTAGTGGTACTGCAATAGGAGCTGTTATGAGCCAAGAAGGTAAACCTATTGCTTATTTCAGTGAGAAGTTAAATGATGCCAAGAGGAAATATTCTATTTATGATCAGGAAATTTATGCTATAGTTCAGGCATTAAAGAAGTGGAGACATTATCTACTTCCTAAGGAGTTTGTTTTTTATACTGATCATCAAGCTTTGCAATATTTGAATAGTCAAGGAAAATTGAATCAAAGGTATTTGAAATGGGTTGAGTTTTTACAGAGTTATACATTTGTTTTGAAACACAGAAGTGGAAAGTCTAACAGGGTTGCAGATGCTCTTAGCAGAAGGCAACTATTGCTGACAGAAATGCAGATTGAAGTTGTTGGGTTCAAGGAACTCAAGAATTTGTATCCAGATGATCTTGATTTTGGTGAAGCTTGGAAAGCTTGTACAGATCTTGTTACTCTAGACAGGATGAAATGGCTGGATTTCATCATTCAAGACGATATACTATTCAAAGGGAGTCAGTTGTGCATTCCATGAAGTTCTATGAGGGAGAATCTCATCAAGGAGAAGCATAGCGGAGGATTGGCTGGACATTTTGGTCATGATAAAACTCTTGCTTTGGTTCGTGAGAATTATTATTGGCCACAATTGCAGCAAGATGTGAAGAAGTTTGTACAGAGTTGTAGAGTATGTCAAATGGTGAAAGGAGTGAAGCAGAATACAGGGTTGTATCAGCTATTACCTATACCAGAGAAGCATTGAGAGGATATCAGCATGGACATTATTCTTAGTTTACCGAGGACTCGGTGGGGACATGATTTAATTTTTGTGGTGGTTGACAGATTTTCAAAAATGACACATTTCATTCCCTGGAAGAAGACTAATGATGCTGTTCATGTAGCAGAATTGTTTTTCAGAGAAGTAGTGAGACTTCATGGTTTGCCAAAGACCACAGTTTCAGATCGGGACACTAAGTTTGTTGGATATTTCTGGCATACATTATGGAAGAAGTTGAATATAGATTTAAAGTTCAGTTCATCACATCATCCACAGACTGATGCACAGACGGAGGTGGTGAATAGGAGTTTGGAAAATTTTCTGAGATGTTTGGTTGGAGATAAGCCAACAGGATGGGATTTGATTTTACCATAGGAAGAATTTGCATACAATAATTCTATCAACAGGAGCACTGGTAAATCACCATTCTAGATTGTATATGAAAGTAGTCCAAGAAATGCATCTGAATTGAGGAAGATAGATAAAAGAGAAATAAGTATTGCTGAAGCTGAGAATTTTGTAGAACACTTGAAGAACATCCATGGGGAGGTGAGGAAGCATATTACCAAGATGAACGCATAGTATAAGGCTAAGGAAGAAGAGAAAATGAGGTATAAAAAATTTCAGGTTGGTGATGAAGTCATGGTTCATTTGCGGAAGGAGTGGTTTCCAGTTGGTACATATAACAAGTTGAAGATGAAGAAGTTTGGACCATGTAAGATACTGAAGAAACATGATTCAAGAAATGCATATGAGGTAGAATTGCCTACTGGGCCAAATATTTCACCAGTGTTTAACATTTCAGATCTGACAGAGTATCATGAAGGAGGTGTTGAAGATGAGATCACAGCAGCACAATGGAGTATTCTAGCAACTAGTTCAAACACTAAGGAGATTGAAGATATACTAAATATTCATGTTGGCAGAAGCACAAGAAACAAGACATATGAAGAATATCTGGTCAAGTGGAAAGGATGACCTGTTGAAGATTCATCATGGCTAACAAGGGTGGAGGTTAATCATCTTGGTTTTCCTCTGCACACTTGAGTCGTGACAGGTTCACTTCTCAAATTACCCTGGGTGTCTGATGTAGGAGCATCCTGAGTGTAAGAGAAATCTTGCATCACCCAAAAATATTTTTGTTTTTATATTCAATAAGGGCTATTTTGCGTAGAGCTACTATTTATGGAAAGTTACTATTTTTCATAATTTTTGTATGTGCTCAGAATGATCTGATTTCTTTTTTAGAAGTTCATTTTGGTCATATAAGTCTGCTAATAAAGTTTCATTACTAGATCAAGTGTATATTGGAAGATATTGAAGATTTTTGGTATTGGCAGCAGGGTACAGAAACTTTAAACTCAGTTTTGAAGGGTTTAGAGGCCCCAAATGAAGTCAAAAATTTGGGTGATGAGCGCTTGCACGGTTCAAACCTGTAGAGCACTTCGTACCATTTCTGAAATGGGGTTATAATAGCCGAGCGGGTCAATGGGTGATGACTTATAGTCTTTGAAAGTTAGGCCATCTAAAATGGCAGAAAATAATTTTTTTCAAAATTTCTGTTCGGATTTCAAAGGTTATCTTGAGCTGACTATGATGTAGTAAAATGTAAAATAAAAAAATTCTAAGTTTGGTCGGCCTTATTGACTAAAATTCTGGAACCTTCGCAGGCGGTGGAAAATTGCCTATATAAGGCTGTATTATTGTCTTAGGCAGTTCAGAATAGTTCTGGGTAGTAGATCTGGGTAATAATTCGAGGCTTTGTCCTACAAAATATTGTAAGGGAATGCCCATGTAGCTTTGCATATTGTAATTATGAAAGTTTGTAATTCCACATTTGTGGAGATAATAAGAAGCCAATTTTTTGTTCTTGCAAATTGTTGTGATTTCTCTGTTTCTATTATGTGTTTGTGGTATTAAGGGGAGCACCCTTCATCAAGTGGTATCAGAGCAGGTGTTCTTGAGTGTGTAAATAGATCGCCGAATGTGAGGCAGTTTGCACTAAGATCATGGTTAAGGTTTCAATGCACATCGTGAAAATACTTCCACAAAAAGAACGTGGCAGAAGAGCTAGTGCTGTGACACCTGAGGTTAGAGAGCTGCAAAGACAAGTGCGAGCATTGCAACAAAAAATTCACAGAAGAATGAATCTTAATGTCAGAGACGAAAGCGAGGATGAAGCCAAAGAAGAATATCAAGAAGGAGAAGTTGAAATTGTGAACCAAGAGGAAAAAAGAGTTTTTCAGGTGATTTCAACAATTGGGAAAAGACCTAAGATTGAAGTTCCTACATTTTCTAGAAATCTTAACCTAGAAGAATTGATTGACTGGATCAATGAATGTGAAGAATATTTTGAGTATGAAGATGTTGAGGATCCTGATAAGGTTAAATTTGTGAACGCTAGACTGAAAGGTCATGCGAAGATATGGTGGCAAGAGATTCAGTTGGAGCAAAATAGAAGGGGAAAGGAGAAAATCATGAGATGGGATTGGATGGTGGATAAATTGAAGTGACAGTTTTATTCCTGTTGATTATGAGTTTGACCTACTCAAAAAAATGCAGAGTTTGAAGCAAGCAGGAAGATCTGTTCAGGAGTATACAAAAGAGTTCTATGGACTTCTCATTAGAATAGGCCATGTAGAAGCTAATAAGGATAAAGTTTCCCGATACCTTAATGGCTTAAGGCCAAGCATTCAGGAGGAGCTGAATCTAGTTCGAATGAACAGTATTGAAGAGGCATACCAGTTTGCCCTAAAAGTAGAGGAAAAGTTGAACAAGAAGTTTGAGAGCAGACAAAATGGAAAAGGTCGCGGTGGACAATCTGGTGGATGGTCATATGGTGGTTGAAATGAAGATCTGAAAAAGAAGGATGAGGTGAGTAGAAGTCAGAATCAGCAAGGAAATAATTCTAATCACTTCTAGGATCAGAATAATAGAGACCAGAGAGGAAGAGGAAGAGGAAGAGGACAAGGACCTGGAAGAGGTGGCTTCTGTAGAACATGTTTTCACTGTGGAGAAGAAGGTCATAGGCCATTTGAATGTCCTCAATGCCAAGGCAGAACAAATAGGAGAAATAAAGGCTAGGCCAAAGTTGCACATGTAGATGAAGATTTTAGATCATCAAATTCTGAAGATGCTGAAAGAGGAGAAACGTTGATTAACAGAAAAGTCCTGTTGAGTGGTGAGAATGAACCTCAGCAAAGGAGGAGCCAGTTTCGCAACAGGTGCAAATGTGAAGGTAAATATTGTGATGTGATTATTGATAATGGAAGCACTAACAATTTGGTGTCAGAAGAGATGGTGACAAAGTTGAAGCTCAAGAGACAGAAACACCCACATCCATATCGGATTGCCTGGGTATAGGATGACCACAAGTTCATGGTCAATGAACAATGCCTAGTGAAGTTCAAGGTTGGTGGATACCAAGATGAGGTATTGTGTGATATCATATCTATGGATGCATGTCCCATATTATTGGGTAGACTATGGCAGTTTGACAGATGTGCTATACATGATGGTCGTGTGAATACCTATTCTTTGACAAAGGATGGAGTGCGAAATAAGCTAAAACCATTGAAAGAGATTGAAGAAAAGGTATGTGGTAATGCAAGGATCACTTTTGTTGATGGAAAAAAATTTCTAGATGGTATGAGGCATGAGCATGTATGTTTTACTTTAATTCCAAAAGCTGGTAAAGAGGAAGTAGAAGATGTTCCTGTAGAAGTTGTAGATCTATTGAATCAATTTTAAGATATTGTATCCAATAATGTGCCTGATGGATTACCACCAGTCAGGAAGATTAGTCATCAAATGGACTTGATCCTTAGAGTGAGTTTTCCGAATAAGGCAGTACACAGAATGACACTTGCAGAAAGTGAGGAGTTGAACAGACAAGTACATGACTTGTTACAGAAAGGATTGATACATGAGAGTCTGAACCCTGTGCTGTACCAGTGGTATTAGCACCAAAGAAGAATGGAGAATGGAGGATGTGTATAGATTCTAGGGCAATAAAAAATATTATAATCAAGTACAGGTTTCCATTGCCACGAATGCATGATATTATAGATTGTTTGAGTGGAGCTGTGTATTTCTCAAAAATAGATCTGAAGAGTGCATATCACTAGATTCGGATCAGAGAAGCAGATCAATGGAAGACTACCTTCAAGACAAAGGAAGGACTATATGAGTGGTTAGTCATGCCTTTTGGGCTAACCAATGCACCGAGCACTTTCATGCGGCCCATGAATGAGGTTCTGAAAGAATTTTTGGGTAAGTTTGTCATTGTTTACCTAGATGATATTTTGATCTTTAGTAAGACATTGGAGGAGCATATGATGCATATTCGTATGGTATTTGAGAAGTTGAGAGAGGAGAAATTGTTGATTAATTTGAAGAAGTACAGTTTTGTGAAGAAAGAGTTAGTGTATTTGGGATTTGTAGTTTCAGCATTAGGTCTGAAAATAGACCCAGAGAAGGTACAGGTTATTCTTGAATGGCCTACTCCAAGGAATGCTACTGAGGTAAGATCATTTCATGGTCTAGCTAGTTTTTACAAAAAGTTTATCAGAAATTTTAGCAGTATTTGTGGACCCTTGACTGAAATAATTAGATGGGATAGAAAAGAATTTAAGTGGACTAATGGGGCAGAAAAGATTTTTTAATTATTGAAACAAAAAGTTATAGAACAACCTATTTTAGCACTTCCAGATTTTAATAAGGTGTTTCAAGTAGATTGTGATGCTAGTGGTACTGCAATAGGAGTTGTTATGAGCCAAGAAGGTAAACCTGTTGCTTATTTCAGTGAGAAGTTAAATGATGCCAAGAGGAAATATTCTGTTTATGATTAGAAATTTTATGCTATAGTTCAGGAATTAAAGAAGTGGAGACATTATCTGCTTCCTAATGAGTTTGTTTTGTATATTGATCATCAAGCTTAGTAATATTTGAATAGTCAAGGAAAATTGAATCAAAGGTATTTGAAATGGGTTGAGTTTTTGCAGAGTTATCCATTTGTTTTGAAACACAGAAGTGGAAAGTCTAACAGGGTTGCAGATGCTCTTAGCAAAAGACAACTATTGGTGACAGAAATGTAGATTGAAGTGGTTGGGTTCAAGGAACTCAAGAATTTGTATGTAGAGGATCCTGATTTTGGTGAAGCTCGAAAAGCTTATACAGATCTTGTTACTCTAGACAGGATGAAATGGCTGGATTTCATCATCCAGGATGATATGCTATTGAAAGGGAGTCAGTTGTGCATTCCATGAAGTTCTATGAGGGAGAATCTCATCAAGGAGAAGCATAGCGGAGGATTGGCTGGACATTTTGGTCATGATAAAACCCTTGCTTTGGTTGGTGAGAATTATTATTGGCCATAATTGTAGCAAGATGTGAAGAAGTTTGTATAGAGTTGTAGAGTATGTCAGATGGTGAAAGGAGTGAAGTAGAATACAAGGTTGTATCAGCCATTACCTGTACCAGAGAAGCCTTGGGAGGATATCAGCATGGACTTTATTCTTGGTTTACCAAAGATTCAACGGGGACATGATTCAATTTTTGTGGTGGTTGATAGATTTTCAAAGATGCAACATTTCATTCCCTGCAAGAAGACTAATGATGTTGTTCATGTAGCAGAATTATTTTTCAGAGAAGTAGTGAGACTTCATGGTTTGCCAAAGACCATAGTTTTAGATCAGGACACTAAGTTTGTTGGATATTTATGGAGTACATTATGTAAGAAGTTGAAGACAGATTTGAAGTTCAGTTCATCACATCATCCATAGACTGATGGACAGATGGAGGTGGTGAATAGGAGTTTGAGAAATTTGCTAAGATGTTTGGTTGGAGATAAGCCAACACGATGGGATTTAATTTTACCACAAGCAGAATTTGCATACAATAATTCTATCAACAGGAGCACTGGTAAATCACCATTCTAGATTGTATATGAAAGTAGTCCAAGAAATACATCTGAATTGAGGAAGATAGATAAAGGAGAAATAAGTAGTGCTGAAGCTGAAGATTTTGCAAAACACTTGAAGAACATCCATGGGGAGGTGAGGAAGCATATTACCAAGATGAACGCACAGTATAAGGCTAAGATAGATGAGAAAAAGAGGTATAAGAAATTTCAAGTTGGTGATGAAGTCATGGTTGATTTGCAGAAGGAGCGGTTTCCAGTTGGTACATATAACAAGCTGAAGATGAAGAAGTTTGGACCATGTAAGATACTGAAGAAATATTATTCAGAAAATGCATATGAGGTATAATTGCCTACTGAGCTAAATATTTTACTAGTGTTTAACATTTTAGATCTGATAGAGTATCATGAAGGAGGTGTTGAAGATGAGATCACAACAACACAGTGGAGTATTCCAGCAGCTAGTTCAGACACTAAGGAGATTGAAGATATACTGGATAGTCGTGTTGGCAAAAGCACAAGAAAAAATACATATAAAGAATATATGGTCAAGTGGAAAGGATGACCTATTAAAGATTCATCATGGCTAACAAAGGTGGAGGTTAACCATCTTGGTTTTCCTCTGCACACCTGAGTCGTGACAGGGTCATTTCTCAAATTACCCCAGATGTCTGATGCAGGAGCATCCTGGGTGTAAGAGCAATCTTACATCACCCAAAAATATTTTTTTATTTTTATTTTTATATTTATGAAAAGTTATTATTTTTGGTAATTTTTGTATGTGCTCAGAATGATCTGATTTCTTTCTTGGAGGTTCATTTTGGTCATATAAGTCTGTCAGTAAAGTTTCATTGCCAGATCAAGTGTATATTGGAAGATATTGAAACTTTTCAGTATTGGCAGTAGGGTACAGAAACTTTGAACTCAATTTTGAAAGCTTTAGAGGCCCTGGATGAGGTCAAAACTTTGGGTGATGGGCACTTGCGCGGGACAAGCCTGTAGAGTGCTTCGTGGTATTTCTGAAATGGGGTAGTAATAATAGCCGAGCGGGTCAACGGGTGATGACTTATGGTCTTTGAAAGTTGGGCCATCTGAAATGGCAGAAAATAATTTTCTTCAAAATTTCTGTTCAAGTTTCAAAGATTATCTTGAGCTGACTATGATGTAGTAAAATGTAAAATAAAATAATTCTAAGTTGGTCGGCCTTATTGGCTAAAATTCTAGAACCTTCCCAAGCGGTGGAAAATTGCCTATATAAGGAAGGTTGTATTATTGTCTTAGGCAGTTCAGAATAGTTCTGGGTAGTAGATCTAGGTAATAATTCGAGGCTTTGTCCTAGAGAATATTATAAAGGAATGCCCATGTGGCTTTGCATATTGTAATTCTGAAAGTTTGTAATTCCACATTTGTGGAGATAATAAGAAGTCAATTTTCTGTTCTTGCAAATTGTTGTGGTTTCTCTATTTCTGTTATGTGTTTGTGGTATTAAGGGGAGCACTTTTCATCAAGTGGTATCAGAGCAAGAGTTCTTGAGTTTGTAAATAAATCGTTGACTGTGAGGTAGTTTGCACCAGGACCGTGGTTAGGGTTTCAACGCGCATCATGAAAATGTCTCCATGAAGAGAACGTGGCGAAAGAGCTGGTGCTGTGACACCTGAGGTTAGAGAGTTGTAAAGACAAGTGCAAGCATTGCAAGAAGAGATTCACAGAGGAATGAATCTTAATGTTAGAGATGAAAGGGAGGATGAAGCCGAGGAAGAATATCAAGAAAAAAAAGTTGAAATTCTGAACCAGGAGGAAGAAAGACTTTTTCAGGTAATTTCTATGATTGGAAAAAGACCTAAGATTGAAGTTCTTACATTTTCTAAAAATCTTAACTCAGAAGAATTGATTGACTTGATCAATGAATGTGAAGAATATTTTCAGTATGAGGATGTTGAGGATTTTGATAGTATCAAATTTGAAAAGGCTAGACTGAAAGGTCACGTGAAGATATGGTGGCAAGAGATTCAGTTGGAGTGAAATAGAAGGGGAAAGGAGAAAATCACAAGATGGGATCGGATGGTGGATAAATTGAAGTGATAGTTCATTCCTGTTGATTATGAGCTTGACCTACTGAAGAAAATGTAGAGTTTGAAGCAAGCAGGAAGATCTGTTCAAGAGTATACAGACGAGTTCTATCAACTTCTCATCAGAACAGGCCATGCAGAAGATGATAAGGAGAAAGTTGCCTGATACCTTAATGGGTTAAGGCCAAGCATTCAGGAGGAGATGAATCTGGTTTGAATGAATAGTATTGAAGAGGCATACCAGTTTGCCCTAAAAGTAGAGGAAAAGTTGAACAAGAAGTTTGAGAGCAGACAAAATAGAAGAGGTCGCGGTGGACGATCTGGTGGATGGTCAGATGGTGGCTGAAATGAAGATCTGAAAAAGAAGGATGAGGCCAGTAGCAGTTAGAATCAGGGAAGAAATAATTCCAATCACTTCCAGAATCAGAATAATAGAGACCAGAGAGGAAGAGGAAGAGAACAAGGACCTGGAAGAGGTGGCTTCCGTGGAACATGTTTTCACTGTGGAGAAGAAGGTCATAGGGCATTTGAATGTCCTCAGTGCCAAAGGCAGAACAGACAGGAGAAGTGAAGGCCAGGCCAGAGTTGCATATGTAGATGAAAATGCCAGATCATCAAATTCTAAAGATGCTGAAAGAGGAGAAACGTTGATTAACAGAAGAGTCCTGTTGAGTGGTGAGAATGAACCTGAGCAAAGGAGGAGCCTGTTTCACACCATGTGCAAGCGTGAAGGTAAATGTTGTGATGTGATTATTGATAGTGGAAGCACTAATAATTTGGTGTCAGAAAAGATGGTGACAAAGTTGAAGCTCAAGAGACAGAAACACCCACATCTATATCGGATTGCCTGGGTACAAGATGACCACAAGGTCATGGTCAATGAACAATGCCTAGTGAAGTTCAAGGTTGGCAGATACCAAGATGAGGTATTATGTGATATCATATCTATGGATGCATGTCACATGTTGTTGGGTAGACCATGACAGTTTGACAGATGTGCTGTACATGATGGTCGTGCGACTACCTATTCCTTGACAAAGGATGGAGTGCAACATAAGCTAAAACTATTGAAGGAGATTGAAGAAAATGTATGTGGTAATGCAAGGATCACTTTTGTTGATGGAAGAAATTGTTTAGATGGTATGAGGCATGAGCATGTATATTTTTCTTTAATTCCAAAAGCTAGTAAAGAGGAAGTAGAAGATGTTCCTGTAGAAGTTATAGATCTGTTGAATGAGTTTTAGAATATTGTATCCGATAATGTGCCTAATGGATTACCACCAGTCAGGAAGATCAGTCATCAGATGGACTTGATCCCAAGAGTGAGTTTTCTAAATAAGGCAACACATAGAATGACACTTGCAGAAAGTGAGGAGTTGAACAGACAAGTACATGAGTTGTTACAAAAAGGATTGATCTGTGAGAGTCTGAGTCCCTGTGTTGTACCAACGGTATTAGCACCAAAGAAGAATGGAGAATGGAGGATGTGTATAGATTCTAGGGCAATAAACAAGATTACAATCAAGTACAAGTTTCCATTGCCACGAATGGATGATATTATGGATTGTTTGAGTGGAGCTATATATTTTTTAAAGATAGATCTAAAGAGTGGATATCATCAGATTTGGATTAGAGAAGCAGATCAATGGAAGACTGCTTTCAAGACAAAGGAAGGACTATATGAGTGGTTAGTCATGCCTTTTGGGCTAACCAATGCACCGAGCACTTTCATGCGGCTCATGAATGAGGTTGTGAAAGATTTTTAGGTATGTTTTTCATTGTTTACCTAGATGATATTTTGATCTTTAGTAAGACATTGGAGGAGCATATGATGCATATTCATATGGTATTTGAGAAGTTGAGACAAGAGAAATTATTTATTAATTTAAAGAAGTGCAGTTTTGTGAAGAAAGAGTTAGTGTATTTAAGATTTGTAGTTTCAGCAGAAGGTCTGAAAATGGACCCAGAGAAGGTACAGGCTATTCTTGAATGGCCTACTGCAAGGAATGCTACTGAGGTATGATCTTTTCATGGTCTAGCTAGCTTTTACAAAAATTTTATCAAAAATTTTAGCAATATTTGTGGACCCTTGACTGAAACAATGAGAGGGGATAGAAAAGAATTTAAGTGGACTAATGGGGCAGAAAAGAGTTTTCAATTGTTGAAATAAAAAGTTACAGATCAACTTATTTTAGCACTTCCAAATTTTAATAAAGTGTTTCAAGTAGATTGTGATGCTAGTGGTACTGCAATAGGAGCTGTTATGAGCCAAGAAGGTAAACCTATTGCTTATTTGAGTGAGAAGTTAAATGATGCCAAGAGGAAATATTCTGTTTATGATCAAGAATTTTATGCTATAGTTCAGGCATTAAAGAAGTGTAGACATTATCTGCTTCCTAAGGAGTTTGTTTTATATACTGATTATCAAGCTTTTTAATATTTGAATAGTCAAGGAAAATTGAATCAAAGACATTTGAAATGGGTTGAGTTTTTGCAGAGGTATACATTTATTTTGAAACACAGAAGTGGAAAGTCTAACAAGGTTGCAGATGCTCTTAGCAGAAGGCAACTATTGCTGATAGAAATGCAGATTGAAGTGGTTGGGTTCAAGGAACTCAAGAATTTGTATCTAGAGGATCCTGATTTTGGTGAAGCTTGAAAAGCTTGTATAGATCCTGTTACTCTAGGCAAGAGGAAATGGCTGGATTTCATCATCCAGGATGATATGCTATTCAAATGGAGTCAGTTGTGCATTCCACGAAGTTCTATGAGGGAGAATCTCATCAAGGAAAAGTATAGCGGAGAATTGGCTCCAGAGAGCTCCAGAGACAAGTGCGAGCATTGCAAGAAGAGATTCGCAAAGGAATGAATCTTAATGTCAGAGATGAAAGCGAGGATGAAGCCGAAGAAGAATATCAAGAAGGAGAAGTTAAAATTGTGAACCAGGAGGAAGAAAGACTTTTTCGGGCGATTTCTAAGACTGGGAAAAGACCTAAGATTAAGGTTCCTACATTTTTTGGAAATCTTAACCCAGAAGAATTGATCAACTGGATCAGTGAATGTGAAAAATATTTTTAGTATGAAGATGTTGAGGATCCTGATAGGATCAAATTTACGAAGGCCAGACTGAAAGGTCATGCGAAGATATGGTGGCAAGAGATTCAGTTGGAGTGAAATAGAAGGGGAAAGGAGAAAATCATGAGATGGGATCGGATGGTGGATAAATTCAAGCGACAGTTTATTCTTGTTGATTATGAGCTTGACCTACTGAAGAAAATGTAGAGTTTGAAGCAAGCAGGAAGATCTGTTCAAGAGTATATAGAAGAGTTCTATCGACTTCTCATCAAAACAGGCCATGCAGAAGCTGATAAGGAGAAAGTTGCCCGATACCTTAATGGGTTAAGGTCAAGCATTCAGGAGGAGCTGAATCTAGTTTGAATGAATAGTATTGAAGAGGCATACCAATTTTCCCTAAAAGTAGAGAAAAAGTTGAACAAGAAGTTTGAGAGTAGACAAAATAGAAGAAGTCACAGTGGACGATCTGGTGGACGGTCATATGGTGGCCGAAATGAAGATCTGAAAAAGAAGCATTAGGCTAGTAGTAGTCAAAATCAGCAAGGAAATAATTTCAATCACTTTCAGGATCAGAATAATAGAGACTAGAGAGGAAGAGGAAGAGGACAAGGACCTGGAAGAGGTGGCTTCCGTGGAACATGTTTTCACTATGGAGAAGAAGGTCATAGGGCATTTGAATGTCCTCAGTGCCAAGGCAGAACAAATAGGAGAAATGAAGGAAAGGCCAGAGTTGCACATGTAGATGAAGATGCCAGATCATCAAATTTTGAAGATGCTGAAAGAGGAGAATCGTTGATTAATAGAAGAGTCTTGTTGAGTGGTGAGAATGAACATGAGCAAAGGAGGAGCCTGTTTCGCACCAGGTGCAAGTGTGAAGGTAAATGTTGTGATGTGATTATTTATAATAGAAGCACTAATAATTTGGTGTCAGAAGAGATGGTGACAAACTTGAAGCTCAAGAAACAGAAACACCCACATCTATATCGGATTGCCTGGGTACAGGATGACCACAAGGTTATGGTCAATGAACAATGCCTAGTGAAGTTCAAGGTTGGTGGATACCAAGATGAGGTATTGTGTGATATGATATCTATGGATGCATGTCACATATTATTGGGTAGACCATGGCAGTTTGACAGATGTGCTGTGCATGATGGTCGTGCGAATACCTATTCCTTGACAAAGGATGGAGTGCGACACAAGCTAAAACCATTGAAGGAGATTGAAGAAAAGGTATGTGGTAATGCAAGGATCACTTTTGTTGATGGAAGAAATTTTCTAGATGGTATGAGGCATGAGCATGTATGTTTTACTTTAATTCCAAAAGCTGGTAAAGAGGAAGTAGAAGATGGTCTTGTAGAAGTTGTAGATCTGTTGAATGAGTTTCAGGATATTGTATCCGATAACATGCCTAATGGATTACCACCAGTCAGGAAGATCAGTCATCAGATGGACTTGATTCCAAGAGCGAGTTTGCTGAATAAGGTAGCACATAGAATGACACTTGCAGAAAGTGAGGAGTTGAACAGACAAGTACATGAGTTGTTACAGAAAGGATTGATTCATGAGAGTCTGAGTCCCTGTGCTGTACTAGCGGTATTAACACAAAATAAGAATAGAGAATGGAGGATGTGTACAGATGCTAGGTCAATAAACAAGATTACAATCAAGTACAGGTTTCCATTGCCACGAATGGATGATATTATGGATTGTTTGAGTGGAGCTGTGTATTTTTCAAAGATAGATCTGAAGAGTGGATATCACCAGATTTGGATCAGAGAAGGAGATGAATGGAAGACTACCTTCAAGACAAAGAAAGGACTATATGAGTGGTTAATCATGCCTTTTGGGCTAACCAATGCACCGAGCACTTTCATGCGGCTCATGAACGAGGTTCTGAAAGAATTTCTAGGTAAGTTTGTCATTGTTTACCTAAATGATATTTTGATATTTAGTAAGATATTGGAGGAGCATATGATGCATATTCATATGGTATTTGAGAAGTTGAGAGAAGAGAAATTGTTGATTAATTTAAAGAAGTGCAATTTTGTGAAGAAAAAGTTAGTGTATTTGGGATTTGTAGTTTCAGCAGAAGGTCTAAAAATGGACCCAAAGAAGGTATAGGCTATTCTTGAATGGCCTACTCCAAGGAATGCTACTGAGGTAAGATCTTTTCATGGTCTAGCTAGCTTTTACAGAAATTTTATCATAAAATTTTAGTAGTATTTGTGGACCCTTGACTGAAACAATGAGAGGGGATAGAAAAGGATTTAAGTGGACTAATGGGGCAGAAAAGAGTTTTCAATTGTTGAAACAAAAAGTTACAGAACAACCTGTTTTAGCACTTCAAGATTTTAATAAGGTGTTTCAAGTAGATTGTGATGCTAGTGGTACTGCAATAGGAGCTATTATGAGCCAAGAAGGTAAACCTATTGCTTATTTCAGTGAGGAGTTAAATGATGCCAAGAGGAAATATTCTATTTATGATCAAGAATTTTATGCTATAGTTGAGGCATTAAAGAAGTGGAGACATTATCTGCTTCCTAAGGAGTTTGTTTTGTATACTGATCATCAAGCTTTGCAATATTTGAATAGTCAAGGAAAATTGAATCAAAGGCATTTGAAATGGGTTGAGTTTTTGCAGAGTTACACATTTGTTTTGAAACACAGAAGTGGAAAGTCTAATAGGGTTGCAGATGCTCTTAGCAAAAGGCAACTATTGCTAACATAAATGCAGATTGAAGTGGTTGGATTCAAGAAACTCAAGAATTTGTATCCAGAGGATCCTGATTTTGGTGAAGCTTGGAAAGCTTGTATATATCCTGTTACTCTAGACAAGATGAAATAGCTGGATTTCATCATCCAGGATGATATGCTATTCAAAGGGAGTCAATTGTGCATTTCATGAAGTTCTATGAGGGAGAATCTCATCAAGGAGAAGCATAGCAGAGGATTGGCTAAACATTTTGGTCGTGATAAAACCCTTGCTTTGGTTGGTGAGAATTATTACTGGCCATAATTGCAGCAAGATGTGAAGAAGTTTGTACAGAGTTGTAGAGTATGTCAGATGGTGAAAGGAGTGAAGCAATATATAGGGTTGTATCAGCCATTACCTGTACTAGAGAAGCCTTGGGAGGATATTAGCATGGACTTTGTTCTTGGTTTACCAAGGACTCAGTGGGGACATGATTCAATTTTTATGGTGGTTGACAGATTTTCAAAGATGACACATTTCATTCCCTACAAGAAGACTAATGATCCTGTTCATGTAGCAGAATTTTTTTTCAGAAAAGTAGTGAGACTTCATGGTTTGCCAAAGACCATAGTTTCAGATCGAGACACTAAGTTTGTTGGATATTTCTGGCGTACATTGTGGAAGAAGTTGAAGACAGATTTGAAGTTCAGTTCATCACATCATCCACAAACTAATGGATAGATGGAGGTGGTGAATAGGAGTTTGAGAAATTTGCTAAGATGTTTGGTTGGAGATAAGCCAACAGGATGGGATTTGATTTTATCACAAGTAGAATTTGCATATAATAATTCTCTCAATAGGAGCACTGGTAAATCACCATTCTAGATTGTATATGGAAGTAGTACAAGAAATGCATCTGAATTGAGGAAGATAGATAAAGGAGAAATAAGTAGTGCTGAAGCTGAGGATTTTGCAGAACACTTGAAGAACATCCATGGGGAGGTGAGGAAGCATATTACCATGATGAATGCACAGTATAAGGCTAAGGCAGATGAGAAAAGGAGGTATAAGAAATTTCAAGTTGGTGATGAAGTCATGGTTCATTTGCGGAAGGAGCGGTTTCCAGTTGGTACATATAACAAGCTGAAGATGAAGAAGTTTGGACCATGTAAGATACTGAAGAAACATGATTCAGGAAATGCATATGAGGTAGAATTTTCTACTGAGCTAAATATTTCACCACTGTTTAACATTTCAGATTTGACAGAGTATCATGAAGGAGGTGTTGAAGATGAGAGCATAGTAGCACAGTGGAGTATTCTAGCAACTAGTTCAGACACTAAGGAGATTGAAGATATACTGGATAGTCGTGTTGGCAGAAGGACAAGAAATAAGACATATGAAGAATATCTGGTCAAGTGGAAAGGATGACCTGTTGAAGATTCATCATGGCTAACAAGGGTGGAGGTTAACCGTCTTGGTTTTCCTCTGCACACCTGAGTCGTGACAGGGTCACTTCTCAAATTACCCCAGATGTCTGATGCAAAAGCATCCTGGCAGTAAGAGCAATCTTGCATCACCCAAAAATATTTTTGTTTTTATATTCAATAAGGGCTATTTTGTGCAGAGCTGCTATTTATGGAAAGTTACTATTTTTGGTAATTTTTGTATGTGCTCAGAATGATCTGATTTCTTTTTTGGAGGTTCATTTTGGTCATATAAGTCTGCCAGTAAAGTTTCATTGCCAGATCAAGTGTATATTGGAAGATATTAAAGATTTTTGGTATTGGCAGCAGGGTACAGAAACTTTGAACTCAGTTTTGAAGGCTTTAGAGGCCCCGGATGAGGTCAAAAATTTGGGTGACGGGCGCTTGCATGGGTCAAGTCTGTAGAGCACTTTGTGGCATTTTTGAAATGGGGTTATAATCGCCGAGCAGGTCAACGGCTGATGACTTATGGTCTTCGGAAGTTGGGCCATCTGAAATGGCAGAAAATAATTTTCTTCAAAATTTTTGTTCGGGTTTCAAAGGTTATCTTGAGCTGACTATGATGTAGTAAAATGTAAAATAAAATAATTCTAAATTGGTCGGCCTTATTGGCTAAAATTTTGGAACCTTCCCAAGCGGTGGAAAATTGCCTATATAAGGAAGGCTGTATTATTGTCTTAGGTAGTTCAGAATAGTTTTGGGTAGGAGATCTAGGTAATAATTTGAGGCTTTGTCCTACAGAATATTGTAAGGGAATTCCCATGTGGCTTTGCATATTGTAATTCTGAAAGTTTATAATTCCACATTTGTGGAGATAATAAGAAGCCAATTTTCTATTCTTGCAAATTGTTGTGGTTTCTCTGTTTATGTTATGTGTTTGTGGTATTAAGGGGAGCACCCTTCATCAAGAAGAAGAAGAAGAAGAAGAAGAAGGAGGAGGAGGAGGAGGATGAGGAGGAGGAGGAGGAGGAGGAGGAGAAGAAGAAGATGAGGATGAGGATGAGGACGAGGACGAGGATGAGGACGAGGAGAAGAGGAAGAGGAAGGAGGAGAAGAGGAAGAGGAGGAGAAGAAGAGGAAGAGGAAGGAGAAGAAGAGGAAGAAGAGGAAGAAGAAGAAGAAGAAGAAGGAGGAGGAGGAGGAGGAGGAGGGTCGGTCACCCTAGATGAAGTGACTATTATCCCTAAGTGTGACCCAAGGACCCTAAGCCCTGAATATTTGAGTAAATATGGGGAGTTATGTTCAAGGAAGGTAGTGCAAGAGAAGCTAAAGCAAGAACACAAATGAAAAGAAGTATTAACCGATGTGCAAGATATCCTCCAACAAATAGTACCTAAGATAAATATTGATGAGGATACACCTATTATAGATCAACTTGCTACACTTGCTGAGAAGATCATCACCCCAGACACTAACACAGATAAATGAATTGAGTAAAGGGCAGAATCTAGAATACAACATAAATTAGTAGAGAAAATCAGCCTAGAAGTGGCATTACAGAAGGTCAAATTATCTAAGGTAATTACTGAAATAAAATCCATCACCCAAATAATTTGTTAATATTTATTGAAGCTTTGTACTACAGACACCTTCACTATTATAGTCTGTGAAAAGATCAAAGGATTGGAAGCAGAAATATAGTTGAGTACAAATGCAGCTATTATCGACCCACATGCTTTCTTAAAGAACATTCACGGAGTTCAAGAACTCCAGTGGTTTATAGCAAATTTGAAGAAACAAGAAGCGCACCTAACAGATCAGGTTACTGAGTTGTAAACCGAACTCATTCCATACTTAAAATTTTTTGAAGCACATATGTAAAAGTTGAGCTATTAGTTGCAACGCCAAAAATTTCAGTGTTAGATGACATGTTTGACATGCATGCACAATTTGGTCCTGAGCACATCACTCTCACCAACTTGAAAGAGGAATGGGAAAACCTCTTGGAGTCAGTGAAGAAAACCCATCAGCCAATTTTTGACAAGCTGTGAGTATACTAATTAAATTTTGTATTTGACATTACTATCAAAAAGGGGGAAAATAATTTATCAGCTATTATGCCAAATATGTACATAGATGCTATGTATACTACATATTACCGGGAGCATGCACCGAGGGGGAGTACTTAGTACTTAGAAATTTTTGATGTGTATATGTATATGGCGAAGATATAAGTTACATAGAAAATTTTTCCTATATACATTTGGAGTTTTGATACTAATGCCAAAGGGGGAGATTGTTATCTCTATTGAGCTTTTAAGGTTGTCATTAGTATCTAAGGTGTGTAAAGATATTGGTCGGTCACTTACATTGAGCTAATCAGTAACATAAAGGAGAACAGACTAGTCGCTAAAGCAATATACCAAGTAGTAGACTATTTACCGAGCACTAGCAGACACTGACACCGATAGACAGTAAACACTGAACATCATAGTATACACCGATTAGTTTACATAGTGTTTATCAAGGATCACAGGACATGACATAGTAATCAGGAATGATGCATTCTTCTATGCAAATGGTTACAATAGTTTGTAAAATGTTTTACCAAGATCATGGAACATTTAATGTAATGATATTCATTAAATACAATGTATATTTTTTTTAAAAGATGATCTTGGTTATTATTGTACACCATAGATCTTAGGGTTATGACTATAATGTGTAACCTAATTTTGTTAAAGCAGCAAAAATAGAACACTATATATTTGTGTGTTCACATCATTTTTGAGAAGAGCTGATATATGAATCATGGAGCACTTGAAGCATTTGTCTATCTTCAAGTCTATCAGTTAATAGAGCAGAACTGAGTACAAATGAATTCAGATTGAGCAGAATCAGTAGAGGCTACTGAGCAATTCAGAGAAAAGATTCATCTCAAGTAAGGTGATATTTTATCAGAGCTTATAGATCTGTATCATACAATTGAGTGTCAAATAGTAGATAATTACCTATTGCTTTCTAAAAATTGTAATAGAGTTTTTGGATAAAATCTCTTAACAAAGTAGACTTAACAGTCTTATGTAAATCTGTTAACCGAGTGCACACTTCATTAGTGTTGTTAAAATCCTATAACTAGGTAGATCTAGCTGATCTAGCATGTCACTCCTAATAGTGTGAGATCACCAGAAGTGATCAAAACTTGTAGCCCTAATAGGCAAACCTTTTCTATCTGCAGTAGTGAAGAATTTGTGGGTGTAATCCCCACTGCAGTTTTTACCTTTTAACAAAGGTTTCTGCATTACCAAAATACTTGTGTCATGTGATTGTGATATTGATTTCATGTTGTTTACTTACTTAAGTTAACTGGATGATTGATTCATGCAATTAGATTCAAGTTATTTTGATCAGTTATCACTATTTATAATTATAGATCTGGAAGGCTTACAAGTAAAGTTTTTGAAGGGACTGATTCACCCCTCCCCTCTCAGTACCTATCTCTCCTAATTACAATATCATCTTGCACATCCTTTTATTTATCCTCAATTTTCTTAGAATCTAATTTTCTTTGTGCAACTAATTTTGATTTAGGTCCTCATCCATGTATTTGATCTAATAGGTCACAGTGTAATTACCTCTATCCTATTTTATTTTCTTTAGTCTTTTTTTTTTTTACCACTTTTACCCCATTCATCTCGAGCCATCTCTTTCCTTTTGAACTACTAGGGCTTACTATTTCTACTGTTAATAGAACAATTGAAATATATTCATAGAGACTTCTTATGAATACTAGAAGAGAACAAACCTACTTGGGAATGATGAAATTTTAATGCTCCTCTATTGTAGAATATTTTCATCTCCTTATCTCTATAATACAAGTTCTCAAGGATTTCCTTCTAGTAAAATTCACTCTAATCAACAAATTGTAGACCAATTATTCATGTAGTAATGCACCATCTTTTTAAATTTTTAAAATGTCAGAATGACATTTGTTATTAATGCTCAAATACTCTTTATGTTGTGTCAATATGATCTCCTCCTTTGGCATCACTTTTATGGGTTACTTATTAGATCATTGAGACTATTGATATGTCTCTTTAATATAGATTTCCTTTTAAATCCCTTTTATTTAATTTGGGTAACTCTCACTTATCTCATATGTTTCGTTAAATGATTTTTCCCCTTTATTATTCCTTTTTATCCCATCGGAGAAGAAAATAGAATGTTCTCCTAATGAATATTTCATTCATTTCATCATTCCTTCCTTGGAAATGCATTTTGGGGTAACTTTTTCTGATTACCCTTTAGAGATCAATTTAGGGATACTTTAAAAACTTGTAACAATCTATTATGTTTCTTTGACATGTTTCATTGCTAGAACACATAAACCCTTCTCCTTAAATTATCATATTTAATAGTTACATCAGCATAGCATACTGTATTGGATAAGTTATGAAATTTTCTTTGATGAATAATAAACCCTTAATAATTTAAAATTTAGGAGAATCAATAACATTGCTCTTCGATAAAAATCTAGTGTTATCATTGAGGTAACTTAAGTGACTGACATAGTATTTACCCTCCACTCTGATAGTTATAGTTTCCCCAATTATACATAACATCAGTCAAACTCTCACCAATACACGAACCATCATCATTCACTTTACTCATTCTTATTGATGTAGCTTCCTAAAGCTCTTGCTGATATCGTTGTAACATGCCACTTCACTAGAACCTTTCTTGTTTTTGGTGATGACTGATGCTTTTCTGATAAAATCCTTTTATCTATTTTAATTTCTTTAGTGGTGAAACAAATGGAATATTTATTTTATATGAATGAAAAAAGAACCATCAGAGTAACTTATGTGATTGGATCAATCTTTATTTCTTCTTCTAATGCTCATTGTTTCCCCGATGTGAACCATCAGTGAAACTTACACATATAATGTATCATAAAGGAGACTTCAACATAAAAAATACATTCACACTAAATATTTATGCCCCAATGGGAAATATTCCTCCGATGACCTCCTCATGTATATTTTATTTTGTTAATTGGAATAAAATTGATTTTCCTCCTCTCAATAAAAATTTCATCAAGTTAACAGATGGATTGTCTCACTGAGTTCCTTCGATGATCGCTTATGTTCAAATTTCCCCCCTCCATATCCTTGTGATTAGTTTATTATGGTGCATTCCCTCTTGAAATTTGTAACATAGAAATAAGTGTATCAGGGTAACATGTGTAAAGTTTCCCCAATGAGGATTATCTCCTAGATAAACATACCATATGAAAAATGTATTTAGGATAGTAATGGCTTTGAGATGCTTTAAGGGTAGTAATGGAATTATTAATGGATATTATCTAGCATATTAATGGAGAATTAAACTAGCACCATGTATGGATGGTGATTTCTTAAAAAAACTTTAGTATCTTCAACCTTTGTAAAGGTCTCTCCCTACTTTACCAAATCCAAAATCTTGGTGATGACCTCTCGAAAAGGGCATTGAAAAGTGTATATGGAAGGATTTTTAGTGTTATTTTATTCTCAGGAAACACTAAAATTTAGATTTGCAACAAATTATAGAACCCATAAACATTTGAGAGATGTATATAAACAAGGTATCCTCCCTCATTTTGTGATCATCATAAGTTCAATTATATCTCTCAATTACAATTTTGCATTTCAACTCCAAAAGAGGATGTTTTCAAACTTTCAAGGCCTTTTTATCTAACTATATTTATCATTGCACGAAAAGCTTCAACAACCTCCATGAAAGCATGTCTTTTGTGATTTCCTTTTAGGTTTTTGCAAAGTTGTGTTATTACATTAAAATTTGTGATTACATTCCAAGAGCATTGTATCATAAAGATATAAACCATCATAATTCTCAAATCTAGCCTTTACTAAATATCAACATGCTTTCCTTTCAGGAATGTTTCATTTCAATATGAAGGTTAATATTAGTGTAAATTTATTTTATTTAATTACGCTTCTTGTTAAGCTTACTTTTAATCATCCATGTTTACTTGACACTTGTTCACACAAGTTGTCATCATTTAGGAGTCATTTAGAGAGGTGTCAATTCCATTTTGACAACTCATCCTTATCTAGTGGGAGGAAACACATCACTACTCATTGATTGTTGGGTTTGCCTTGTGAATCAACCCACACACTCTTCCTATATGTACTTATCTTCTACTTTTCTTCTCACGGTAATTGATGGTTGACTTTGGAATCTCATTTTATGTTATAGTGCTCAATTTTATCTTTGATTTATCCTAGATTTCTACAATGTATCAGAGAAAATTATAGATATTTTAAATCCTATATCAAACATCTAAGTCACTTGATGAAGGTTGTTCAACCCGCTTTCATCTAACCTACGTTCATTGGCTCTTGTCTATTCCTTCCTTGGAAATTAAACTCTACATGTTCATCATGTATTTCCTATAGTTTATATGGCGTCTAGGGTCCTCTTTGCATATTCATAGGAAAGTTGTCATGTGGCTTCCTTGGTGTCGCATGTTTTCTTTTCAACTAGTATGGCTCTGCATGTAGGCTGCCAACTGTGGGTTATAAACTGATCCTGTGCGTATAGATGAGGCTTGGGGTTTAAAATATACCTTTGTTTCTATTCACATCAGCTCTTTTGTGGCCCTTATGTGGTCTTTTATAGTCAACGAAAGAGCTATTTGGCCATCTAGGTCTCGGCCTACCCCTCGACCTTTCCCCTCCGCTATTGACCCTCCGTCATCTTCGACTTTTAAAAAATTCAATGCCCATTTAGAGTGGAATAAGCTTTAAAATTCCTTTAAACTAGCAATGGTCATCAACTTTAGCATGGCCTACAGTAGCACTGTTCATCTCAAAAAGTGTCACTTTTTTATGACATAATAAACTTGGGCGGTGATGCATTGGTGGAAGTACACCTTTTTTTTTGGAATTGTAGCTCTTGGTCATATGGGATTTTATCCCCTAGTCATTTCTAACCTTAGGGGCTTAACTTTATCCCATCTATTTTTATTTGAAAAAATCAAATGGTGAAGTTAAAAAAATTCATTACTAAAATATTTTTTTGGAAGGAGGATTAATTTTGTAAGAATGCAAAATTGTTTTACTCGTAACATTTGGTCATCAACCCAAAATTGAGTTCTATCTTTTGCTAAAGTGCATGTTTTTTTAATCATGAATCTAATGGACACGCTCACACACTCTCATTATAAAGTGTCATTTTTAGTTTTTTTGGGTCTTTTTTACAAAGCACTCCTTATATGAAGTGCCAAAAATAAGGGGTGAACAAAAGATAATCTGATGCAGGAGCATCCTGGGTGTAAGAGCAATCTTGCATCACCTAAAAATATTTCTATTTTTGTATTCAATAAGGGCTATCTTGTGCGAAGCTGTTATTTATGGAAACTTCCTATTTCTAGTAAGTCAGTCATCTGATCTTGGAATGTTTTGATTTCTTCCCTAAAGGTTCATTTTCATCATATCAGTCGACCAGTAAAGTTTCATTGATAGATCAAGTCTAGATTTGTAGATATTGAAGATTTTTGGTATTGGCAATAGGGTACAAAAACTTTGAACTCATTTTTTAAGGCTTTAGAGGCCTCGGATGAGGTCAAAAATTTGGGTGATAGGCACTTGTTCGAGTCAAGCCTATAGAGTGTTTCATGGCCTTTCTGAAATGGGGTTATAATAGTCAATCAGGTCAACTGGCGATGACTTATGGTGTTCGAAAGTTGGGTCACCTGAAATGGCGGAAAATGATTTTCCTTCAAATTTATGTTTGGGTTTCAAAAGTTATTTTGAGCTGACTTTCATGTAATAAATTGTAAAATAAAATAATTATAAGTTTGTTCGGCCTTGTTGGTTAAAATTTTGGAACCTTCCCAAGCAGTGGAAAATTGCCTATATAAAGAAGGTTGTAGTGTTGTCTTAGGTAGTTTGGGGCAGTGGTGGGTAGTAGATCTGGGTATTGATTCGAGGCTTTGTCCTATATAATATTGTAAGGGAATGCCCATGTGGCTTTGCATGTTGTAATTCTGAAAGTTTGTAATTCCACATTTCTGGAGATAATAAGAAGCCCATTTTTTGTTCTTGCATATTGTTGTTGTTTCTCCATTTTTGTTATGTGTTTGTGGTAGTAAGGAGAGCACCCTTCATCAAGTGGTATCAGAGCAGGAGTTCTTGAGTGTGTAAATAGATTGCCGACTGTGAGGCAGTTTGCACTAAGACCGTGGGTTAGGGTTTTTGTCTAAACAGATCACTGACTTTGAGGTAGTTTGCACCAGGACCGTGGTTAGGGTTTCAGCAGGAAGCATGAAAATGCCTCCATGAAAGGAACATGGTGGAAGAGCTAGCGTTGTAACACCTAAGGTTAGAGCGCTCTAGAGACAAGTGCAAGCATTGCAAGAGGAGATTCACATAGGAATGAATCTTAATGTCAGAGATGAAAGCGAGGATGAAGTTGAAGAAGAAGATCAAGAAGGAGAAGTCAAAGTTGTGAACTAGGAGGAAGAAAGACTTTTCCGAGCCATCTCAAAGATCGAAAAAATACCTAAGATTAAGGTTCTAACATTTTCTGGAAATCTTAATCCAAAGGAGTTGATCGATTAGATCAATGAATGTGAAGAATATTTTGAGTATGAGGATATTGAGGATCCTGATAGGGTCAGATTTGCAAAGGCTAGACTAAAGGGTCAAGCAAAGATTTGGTGGCAAGAGATTCAGTTGAAATGAGATGGAAGAGGCAAAAATAAAATCACAAGATGGGATAAGATGATGGATAAATTGAAGTGACAGTTCATCCCTGTTGATTATGAGCTTGACCTACTGAAGAAAATGCAAAGTTTGAAGCAAGCGAGACAATCTGTTCAAGAGTATACAGAGAAGTTCTATCAAATCCTCATCAAAATAGGCCATGCGGAAGCTGATAAGGAGAAAGTTGTCTGTTACCTTAATGGGTTAAGGCTGAGCATTCAGGAAGAATTGAATCTAGTTCGAATAAACAATATTGAAGAGGCATACCAGTTTTCCCTAAAAGTAGAGGAAAAATTGAACAAAAAGTTTGAGAGCAGACAAAGTAGAAGAGGTCATGATGGAAGATCTGGTGGACGGTCATATGAAGATCGAAATGAAGATCCGAAAAAGTAGGATGAGGCCAGTAACAGTCAGAATCAAAGAGGAGATAATTTCAATCATTTCCAAAATCATATCAATAGAGATCAGAGAGAAAGAGGAAGATGAGGCTTCCATGGAACATGTTTTCACTGTGGAGAAGGTCATAGGGCATTTGAATATCCTCAATGCCAAGGAAGGATGGATAGGAGGAATGAAGGCCAGGCCAGAGTTGCACATGTTGATGAAGATGTTAGATCATCACATTCTGAAGATGTTGAAAGAGGAGAAACGTTGATTAACATAAGAGTCCTGCTAAGTGGTGAGAATGAACCTAAACAAAGGAGGAGCCTGTTTCGCACCAGGTGCAAGTGTGAGGGTAAGTGTTGTGATGTGATTATTGATAGTGGCAATACTAATAATTTGGTGATAGAAAAGATGGTGACAAAGTTGAAGCTCAAGAGGTAGAGACATCCACATCTATATCATGTTTCCTGAGTGCAGGATGACCACAAAGTCATGGTCAGTGAACAGTGCCTAGTAAAGTTCAAGATTGGCAGGTACCATGATGATGTACTATGTGATATCATATCTATGGATCCATGTCATATGTTGTTGGGTAAACTTGATAGTTTGATAGATGTGTTGTACATGATGGTTGTGCGAATACCTATTCCCTGACAAAGGAAGGAGTGTGACATAAACTAAAACCATTGAAGGAAACAAAAGAAAAGGTATGTGGTATTGCAAGAATAACTTTTGTTGATAGATAAAATTTCTCAGATGGTATGAAGCATGAGCATATGTGTTTTACCTTAATTCCAAAGGCTAGAAAAGAGGAAGTAGAAGATGTACTTACAAAATTTTTTGAATTATTGAATGAGTTTCATGATATTATATCCGATAATGTGCCTGATGGATTACCACTAGTAAGAAAGATCAGTGATCAGATGGACTTGATTCTAGGAGCCAGTTTTCTAAATAAGGCGGCACACAGAATGACACTAGTGGAAAGTGAAGAGTTGAAGATAGATTTGAAGTTTAGTTCATCACATCATCCATAGATTGTATAGAGAAGTAGTCCCAAAAATGCATTTGAGTTGAGAAAGATAGATAAAGGAGAAATAAGTAGTGTTGAAGCTGAGGATTTTGTAAAAATATTTGAAGAACATCCATGAGGAGGTGATGAAGCATATTACCAAGATGAATGCATAGTATAAGGATAAGGTGGATGAGAAAAGGAGGCATAAGGAATTTCAGGTTGGAGATGAGGTCATGGTTCATTTACGGAAGGAAAGATTTCCAATTTGTACATATAACAAGTTGAAAATGAAGAAGTTTGGGCCATGTAAGATACTGAAGAAGCATGATTCAAAAAATGCGTATGAGGTCGAGTTTCCTACTGAGCTGAATATTTCACTAGTATTTAATGTTTCATATCTAACAGAGTATCATGAAAGAGGTGTTGAAGATGATATCACAGCAGCACAATAGAGTATTCCAGCAACCAATTCAATTATCAAGGAGATTGAAGACATATTGGATAGTCGTGTTGGAGGAAGCACAAGAAACATGACATATAAAGAGTATCTGGTCAAGTGGAAAGGATGACCTGTTGAAGATTCATCATGGCTAACAAAGGAGGAGGTTAACCATCTTGGTTTTCCTTTGCACACTTGAGTTGTGACAGGGTCACTTCTCAAATTACCCTGGGTGTTTGATGTAAGAGCATCTTGGGTGTAAGAGAAATCTTGCATCACCCAAAAATATTTCTATTTTTGTATTCAATAAGGGCTATCTTGTGCAGAGCTGCTATTTATGGAAACTTTCTATTTCTAGTAAGTTGGTCATCCTATCTTAGAATATTCTGATTTCTTCCCTGGAGGTTCATTTTGGTCATATCAACTTGCTAGTAAAGTTTCATTGACAGATCAAGTCTAGCTTTGTAGATATTGAAGATTTTCAGTATTGGCAACAGGGTATAGAAACTTTGAACTCAATTTTGAAGGCTTTAGAGGCCCTGGATGAGGTCAAAAATTTGGGTGACAGGTGCTTGCGCAAGTGAATCTTGTAGAGCGCTTCGTGGCCTTTCCAAAATGGGGTTATAATAGTCAATCAGGTCAACTGGAATGACTTATAGTCTTTGGAAGTTGGGTCACCTGAAATGGCGGAAAATGATTTTCCTCCAAAATTTATCTTTGGGTTTCAAAAATTATTTTGAGCTGACTTTGATGTAATAAATTGTAAAATAAAATAATTCTAAGTTTGGTCAGCCTTGTTGGTTAAAATTCTAGAACCTTCCTAGGCGATGGAAAATTGCCTATCTAAGGAAGGTTGTAGTGTTGTCTTAGACAGTTTGGTGCAGTGCTAGGTAGTAGATCTGGGTATTGATTCGAGGCTTTGTCCTATAGAATATTGTAAGGGAATGCCCATGTGGCTTTGCATGTAATTTTGAAAGTTTGTAATTCCACATTTGTGGAGATAATAAGGAGCCCATTTTCTATTCTTGCATATTGTTGTTGTTTCTCTGTTTCTATTATGTGTTTGTGGTATTAAGGGGAGCACCCTTCATCATAATCAAGTGGGTATTGTTTGTTTTATAGTTTTCACACTTCCTCAAAAAATGCTCTTGATTTTTACATTCTAAAAAGAAACTATCTAAGTCTATCAGCATAGATCCTAATGTAACTATACAACCTAGTACACCTTTTAATTATCATGATTAGAATTTGAAAGTCATTCTTGTACTAAATAATAAAGGATTCTTTAGGGTAACAATGGGAACAAAAAAATAACCTAATGCAACCAAGGATAAAGAAATGTTTTTCAGTAATTTTGACCAAGTATTTGACTTTCTAGGTTTAAATTTATCTCCTAAATGATTAATTCATATTGAGAACTTGAAAATAACCAACCGAGTTTGGGAAGCTCTCAAAATACTATTTGGGATAATTGATGAACTTAGAATTTTTGAGCTGGAAAATCAACTCCTAGGTATTAGTCCTTCAAGATTTTGATCTTTAGAGGACTTCTTCACTAAATTTATCTCTTTAAAGTTGCAACTAAAAGATTGTAGAATTGACAAGAAAGAAGATCAATTAATCATTTCTATACATTCCAAACTAGGTTCTAAATTTTTTGTGTTTGTCTCTACCTTCTATTATACTAAAAGAGCCCTTCTTGCCTCATGGACTATGCCCTGACTTGATATCTTTATTTCTAATCTTACCAGGGAACATGAAAAGTTAATTAAAATGGATACTTTGAGATCAAATACAAAACAAGCTCTAATTACAAGAAATAAATAGAAACAAAATGATGAAAGAGAGAAGAAGAACACTAAAAAGGACAAGGAATGGAAGAAAGAAGATACAATTAACAATTTTGAAAATTAAAAATCATCTCAACAAAGTAAATCACCTACTAAGTGGGTTAAATATTCATTTTGTAACAAACCTATTAATGAATAATATCAATGCGTGAAAAAACAAATTAAGCACTTCACTTTTATAATAAAAAAGAATAATATTGAGGTAATTAATTTTTTCAAGGAAGCTTCTTCAAATCAAGAAAATACTAAGGATAAGACAAATTAAAGGGCATGGTCTTATTTTCTAATGTGATTATAGATTCTAGTGCTACACACCATATGGATTCTCAACTTGATGTGGACTCCTCAGATCCTAATTACAGTCCTAATAATTTAGATGATTTGAAAAATCATAGTCATATTCAAGCATATTTTTAAGAAGGGCCTCAAGATTTTCTTGGTGTGTAGTCTACATTAGTAGAAGCGACATCCTTTGGAGGGGCATTATAGGTTTCTTCTCATCTTATCTCTTTTTTGGAGGATAGTTTTTGTTGGAAAAATTTTCAGCGCTCCCCTCGGGATTCATGACATGGTCTAACAGCCTCCTATGTCTTCTATAAGTCTAGTGGTTGTATCAGGCATTAAAAAGTTGATATTTTGGTGCAACAGCAACTGCTACTTGTAACAAGTGGTATCAGAGCTTGGTCACAGGTTCGAATCCCCTCGAGTAAAGCTGAGGGGGAGATTGTTGGAAAAATGGTCAGCGCTCCCCTCGAGATTCATGACATGGTCTAAAAACCTCCTGTGTCTTCTATAAGTCTAGTGGTTGTATTGGGAATTAACAGGTTGATCTTTTGGTGCAATGGCAACTGCTACTTGTAACAATTTTTCCCACTGGGATTTTAATATTTTTAATTTTATGATAGATTTTGTTGTACATAAGTACCTCACCAAGATAGTGGTTAGGACTCACTTTTTATCTTGTCCCCCTAAGTTATTCTTATGGGGTGGGTGTTAGTGTATTTATTTAATTTAATTACGCTTAGTCTTATTAAGCCTACTCAGCCATCCATGTTTATTTGACACTTCTTCACACAAGTTGTCATCATTTAGGAGTTTCTTAGAGAGGTGTTGATTCCATTTTGACAACTCATCTTTCTCTAGTGGGAGGAAAATCACCACTACTCACTGAGTTTTGGGTTCAAATTTTGAATCGACCCAATCAGTCTTCCTATATGTATTTCACTTGTACTTTTCTTCTTAAGCTAATGGATGGTTGACTTTGGGATCTCATTTTGTGTTATAGTTCTTATTTTTATCTCTCACTAATCCATATTTGTATAGTTAAATCCTGAACTAATCATTGACTTAGGCTAACCCATTTCTAAAAACCATTTTCCCTATTTTTTGTGTACAAGTATAGGTGGTAGATGCATTGAAAGAGTTGCCAGTATATTGGAAGTAGAGATATAGTTTTCAAGTTGTTTCATTGGAAATTTTTATGAATGGGGTGAGAAACTTGTGCTATTCCGAGAGAAAGGAAATCAATTTTCCTTTATGCTCCTACTTTATTGTAAAATTTTGACTAGAGGCTAGTTATAGTCTATGTTTTCTAGATATCCTTTCCAAATTTGTCAGTCACTTTCTAGTTAGCCTATGCATATAAAAAAACATCATTTATTCCTATTTATCCTTAGATATTTTATTTCTCAGACATAATTGCATTATTTAAGTCTCTCTCTATAGTGATTGATTACTAAATCCAATAGGTGCTTGAGAATTCTTGTGCCTAGTGGATTAGAAAATAGGCCTATGCTTCCCCATTTGGTCATACAAGCTAGCGAACCCTATCTCCCCACCTTAAAGTACCTGTTTGTATAATTTAAAACTCACCTAGGACATACTTTATGTTAAAATTATTTAGAACAATAGAGAGGGAGGGTGAATTAGTTGTTCTTAGGTCCAGATGTACCAATTGAAATTTCTAGCACTTCAACAATCTTAGATCTAATCACCAACACAACTTGGTCTCTAAAGTATATATCAAAAACATATAACATGCAGTCCACTTCCCAAAAGTAATTAACTTACAAAATATAACAACACTCACATCAAAACATTCACACAAGTATAACACCAGGATTTATAGTGGAAACCCAACTTGGGAAAAACCACTTTGTAACATGCTATTGATATTTCACTCTTCTGAAGTGAGCTCTGTGAAAAGCCAACCTTGGTAAAGGTTTAAAAACACACTACTAGGTGTGACCCTGTTAAAGGGTTTAGAAACTTTGTCAAAAGTGACCTAGTTAAAGGATTTAAGAACATTCCAATAAACGCCACCTTGATTAAAGGATTTATACAATGACTATTAAGTCAGCCTTAATTAAAGGATTTATACTGATACAAAGGTTAGAAAGTAACAATAGTTTATGATCTAAAAAACATACAACTCACTTTTGCAAGTACAGATCCACTTTGCACATATATGTTGATTTACTGACTGACCTCCATTTCCATCTCCATCACTGATCTGCTTAGAATTTTCTTCAAGCAATCACAAATCTATTTGATAACTCCTTCACAATTTCACCTTCAACCTTCTTCTTAGACTTATCAGTCAATAACATCAACAACTTCATCGCATGTTGTAACCTCACAATTAGATTTTCCTTTATACCTCTTCAATTAGGTAGATCCATCTTTTTCCTCTTAATCTCCTCCGTAGATCTTAGGTTTAAGTCAAATTCATCTAATTGTTCTATCATTATATTCTTCATCCTTCCTTCTAGATACATCTCAAAAATTCTCATCGAATCCATGATAAAATGATTTACCATGCATTAAACACTCCATACAAGTCTTTAATAAAGTCAACATGATTTACATATCTGAGGAATTCAACTATGTCGGTTGGGAGTCTCAATCCTATCTCCAAATGTAAATTACTGACACTTGGTCAATATGGTGTTCTTCACCTCGATCATCATTGTGCATCTTGGTCATCTCTACAAACCGTCTTCCTCGGAAAACACTGTCTATGCTCAGTAATTTCCTGTCGCTCAGCTTATACTAATGTTCGATCAACACTAAATTTACTTGGCATATACTAGTTCTCAGTCGACACTAACATCACTCAGCTTAAACTAGATTTCTTTAGTTTTGCTTGGTTAAGCCTACTTCTCCAGTCTTTCTTCTTACTTAGATAAACAATACATTATCTTATCAATGTGCCAACTAATCAAGTACCCATTGAAGTATCAAATAACTCAACCTTTCCTTAGGCTCTCTTGCTATCTCCTTACCCTAATCCTCTTCATCAATCAATAGATATGGTACTATCCTAGATAGCAACTATCTTACCAATTAAGGTTTGACATCAATGAAAATATAAAAATTGTTTTAACTGCAATTTCCAATAGTTTATTTGTAGTCTCTCATGCCTAATGATGCTCGATTCTTTTCACACTAGTTCAAAACCACACATGTATATAAATATCTGTATATAAATATGTGTGTATAAATACATTTATCTTTGTTTGTAGACTCAAAGGTAGATCTATGAAGTAGTAGGTCTCACATATAAAATTGCTTGTCTAATTTAGTTGTTGATAAGATACTGAAAGTAAATTATATGAAAATTCACTCTTTAAATTTAAATGATATTTATTTTTTCAAACATTTTTAATATTTATAATTTGAAGCTTTAGTGTAAGCATTTATTAACTTATTTTATTAATTACATATTTTGAAATAAAACTTAAATTTTTTATGTATTTAAGCACCATTGTTTCAATGGAATGACACATGAAATATATTATTAACTATATCATATTTAATTATGTAAAATAATTATTATTTTTATTTCTTGATACAAAAATTAACTCTATATTTTTAATGAACATTATACTCTTATTAAGTATAAGAAGGAAAATATAACCAATAACTAAACTATAAAAAAATATAATATTTAAAACTAATTTTATAAATCTACTTTACATGCATATGAGTTGTGAGAACGTGAATGCTTTTAAATATATATATTTTTTTAAATTAACCCTAATATGGTCATACAGATGTATTTAAAATATAGACATATATAGTTGCAAAACACATTTGTCAATCTAATTTAGCTTGAAAAATTTAATCATATAATATATTTGACAAGAATTTACATTTAGTTGGAATTTTAATATAGTTTGTTTATGTTGATAAGATGGCCAAAAGTCTAACATAGCTTTACAATATACTTCTTTATGAGATTTTATATAGATGATGAAAATTTAATGATAGGTCATCTTATAGGTTATATGGTGAAGGCTTTCAATGAAAAAGGTTAGTTAGGGAAAAAAAAAAATGTTCTCCATCCATTCATTCAAACTAAAATTAATTTTGGCTACAATTTTTCTAGTTGTACATTTTAACTATATAAATATGTAGTGTTGGTGTAGTTTTCATTTATAAAAAGATTAAATTATATGAAAAAATTAATGATTTTAAACTTTTGCTCATATTAAATACATAATACTTAAAATATGAAAAAAATATTATATATTTAAAGATGTAGTTTTCAACTATTTTTAAGCTTTAATATTTAATCTTAAATTAATTCATCAGCTATAAAATAAAAGGTTTATTATATTTTCGTTAAAATATAATATTTATTAAAAAGTTAGAAAACATGTATGATGCACTCAACAAATTTCAAGATGGTATAATTTTATTTTATATCTTACAAAAAAAAGTTGATATATAAATTGAAAGTGATGAAGGGTGCTCCCCTTAATACCACAAACACATAACAGAAATAGAGAAACAACAATAATATGCAAGAACAGAAAATTGGCTTCTTATTATCTCCACAAATGTGGAATTACAAACTTTCAGAATTACAATATGCAAAGCCACATGGGCATCCCTTACAATATTCTGTAGGACAAAGCCTCAAATCAATACCCAGATCTACGACCCAGAACTATTCCAAACTGCCTAAGACAATAATACAGCCTTCCTTATATAGGCAATTTTCTACCACCTGGGAAGGTTCCAAAATTTTAGCCAATAAGGCCGACCAAACTTAGAATTATTTTATTTTACATTTTATTACATCATAGTCGGCTCAAGATAACCTTTGAAACCCGAATAGAAATTTTGAAGAAAATTATTTTCCGCCATTTCGGGTGGCCCAACTTTCGAAGACCATAAGTCATCACCAGTTGACTCGATCGGCTATTATAACCCCATTTTAGAAATGCCATGAAGCGCTCTACAGGCTTGACTTGCACAAGCGCCCATCACCCAAATTTTTGACCTCATTCGGGGCCTCTAAAGCCTTCAAAACTGAGTTCAAAGTTTCTGTACCCTGCTGCCAATACCGAAAATATTCAATATCTTCCAATATACACTTGATCTGGCAATGAAACTTTACTGACAGACTTATATGACCAAAATGAACCTCCAAGAAAGAAATCAGATCATTCTGAGCACATATGAAAATTACCAAAAATAGTAACTTTCCATAAATAGCAGCTCTACACAAAATAACCCTTATTGAATATAAAAATAGAAATATTTTTTTTTTTGGGTGATGCAAGATTGCTCTTACACCCGGGATGCTCCTGCATCAGACACTTGGGGTAATTTGAGAAGTGACCCTGTCATGACTCAGGTGTACAGAGGAAAACCAAGACGGCTAACCTCCTCCTTTGTCAGCCATGATGAATCTTCAATAGGTCATCCTTTCCACTTGACCAGATATTCTTCATATGTCCTGTTCCTTGTGCTTCTTCCAACATGACTGTCCAGTATATCTTCGATCTCCTTAGTGTCTGAACTAGTTGCTGGAATACTCCACTGTGCTGCTGTGATCTCATCTTCAACACCTCCTTCATGATACTCTGTCAGATCTGAAATGTTAAACACTGGTGAAATATTTAACTCAGTAGGCAATCCTACCTCATATGTGTTTCCTGAATCATGTTTCTTCAGTATCCTACATGGTCCAAACTTCTTCATTTTCAGCTTGTTATATGTACCAACTGGAAACCGCTCCTTTCGCAAATGAACCATGACTTCATCACCAACCTGAAATTCCTTATACCTCCTTTTCTCATCTGCCTTAGCCTTATACTGTGCATTCATCTTGGTAATACGCTTCCTCACCTCCCCATGGATGTTTTTCAAGTGTTCTAAAAAATCCTCAGCTTTAGCACTACTTATTTCTCCTTTATCTATCTTCCTCAATTCAGATGCATTTCTTGGACTACTTCCATATACAATCTGGAATGGTGATTTACCAGTGCTCCTGTTGACAAAATTATTGTATGCAAATTCCGCCTGTAGTAAAATCAAATCCCATCCCGTTGGCTTATCTCCAACCAAACATCTCAGAAAATTTCTCAAACTCCTATTCACCACCTCTGTCTGTCCATCAGTCTGTGGATGATGTGATGAACTGAACTTCAAATCTATCTTCAACTTCTTCCATAATGTACGCTAGAAATATCTAACAAACTTAGTGTCCCGATCTGAAACTATGGTCCTTGACAAACCATGAAGTCTCACTACTTCTCTGAAAAATAATTCTGCTACATGAACAGCATCATTAGTCTTCTTGCAAGGAATGAAATGTGTCATCTTTGAAAATCTGTCAACCACCACAAAAATTGAATCATGTCCCCGCTGTGTCCTTGGTAAACCAAGAACAAAGTCCATACTGATATCCTCCCAAGGCTTCTCTGGTATAGGTAATGGCTGATATAACCCTGTATTCTGCTTCACTCCTTTTGCCATCTGACACACTCTGCAACTCTGTACAAACTTCTTCACATCTTGCTGCAGCTATGGCCAATAATAATTCTCACTAACCAAACCAAGAGTTTTATCACGACCAAAATGTCCAGCCAATCCTCCGCTATGCTTCTCCTTGATGAGATTCTCCCTCATAGAACTTTGTAAAATGCACAACTGACTCCCTCTGAATAGCATATCATCCTGGATGATGAAATCCAACCATTTTGTCCTGTCTAGAGTAACAGGTTCTGTACAAGCTTTCCAAGCTTCACCAAAATCAGGATCATCTGGATACAAATTCTTGAGTTCCTTGAACCCAACCACTTCAATCTACATTTCTGTCAGCAATAGTTGCCTTCTGCTAAGAGCATCTGCAACCCTATTAGACTTTCCACTCTTGTGTTTCAAAACAAATGTATAACTCTGCAAAAACTCAACCCATTTCAAGTGCCTCTGATTCAACTTTCCTTGACTATTCAAATATTGCAAAGCTTGATGATCAGTATACAAAACAAACTCCTTAGGAAGTAGATAATGTCTCCACTTCTTTAATGCCTGAACTATAGCATAAAATTTCTGATCATAAACAGAATATTTCCTCTTGGCATCATTTAACTTCTCACTCAAATAAGCAACAGGTTTACCTTCTTGGCTCATAACAGCTCCTATTGCAGTACCACTAGCATCACAATCTACTTGAAACACTTTATTAAAATCTAGAAGTGCTAAAATAGGTTATTCTGTAACTTTTTGTTTCAACAATTGAAAACTCTTTTCTGCCCCATTAGTCCACTTAAATTCTTTTCTATCCCCTCTCATTGTTTCAGTCAAGGATCCACAAATACTGCTAAAATTTCTGATAAAATTTCTGTAAAAGCTAGCCAAACCATGAAAAGATCTTACCTCAGTAGCACTCTTTGGAGTAGGCCATTCAAGAATAGCCTGTACCTTCTCTGGGTCCATTTTTAGACCTTCTGCTGAA
Organism: Chamaecyparis obtusa; assembly: GCA_027943335.1. Taxonomy (NCBI): domain Eukaryota; kingdom Viridiplantae; phylum Streptophyta; class Pinopsida; order Cupressales; family Cupressaceae; genus Chamaecyparis; species Chamaecyparis obtusa. The sequence continues at coordinate 62,215 of BSBK01012200.1, forward strand.
ACTACAAATCCCAAATACACTAACTCTTTCTTCACAAAACTGCACTTCTTCAAATTAATCAACAATTTCTCATCTCTCAACTTCTCAAACACAATACGAATATGCATCATATGTTCCTCCAATGTCTTGCTAAAAATCAAAATATCATCTAGGTAAACAATGACAAACTTACCCAGAAATTCTTTTAGAACCTCGTTCATGAGCCGCATGAAAGTGCTCGGTGCATTGGTTAGCCCAAAAGGAATGACTAACCACTCATATAGTCCTTTCTTTGTCTTGAAGGTAGTCTTCCATTCATCTCCTTCTCTGCTCTGAATTTGGTGATATCCACTCTTCAGATCTATCTTTGAGAAATACATAGCTCCACTCAAACAATCCATAATATCATCCATTCATGGCAAAGGAAACCTATACTTGATTGTGATCTTGTTTATTGCTCTGGAATCTGTACACATCCTCCACTCTCCATTCTTCTTTGATGCTAATACCGCTGGTACAGCACAGGGACTCAGACTCTCTCGAATCAACCCTTTCTGCAATAACTCGTGTACTTGTCTGTTCAACTCTTCACTTTCTGTTGGTGTCATTCTGTGTGCTGCCTTGTTTGGAAAACTGGCTCCTGGAATCAAATCCATCTGATGACTGATCTTCCTTACTGGTGGTAATCCATCAGGTACATTATCAGATACAATATCCTGAAACTCATTCAACAAATCTGCAACCTCTACAGGTACATCCTCTGCTTCTTCTTTACCAACTTTTGGAATTAAAGCAAAACACACATGCTCATACCTCATACCATCTAGGAATTTTCTTCCATCAACAAATGTTATTCTTGCATTACCACATACCTTTTCTTCGGTCTCCTTCAATGGCTTTAGCTTATGTCACACTCCATCCTTTTTTAGGGAATAGGTATTCGCTCGACCATCGTGTAAAGCACATCTGTCAAACTGCCACGGTCTACCCAACAACATATGACATGTATCCATAGATATGATATCACACAATACCTCATCTTGGTATCCGCCAATCTTGAACTTCACCAGGCATTGTTCATTGACCATGAACCTGTGGTCATCCTGTACCCAGGCAATCCGATATGGATGTGGGTGTTTCTATCTCTTGAGCTTCAACTTTGTCACCATCTCTTCTGACACCAAATTGTCAGTGCTTCCACTATCAATAATCACATCACAACATTTACCTTCACACTTGCACCTGGTGCGAAACAGGCTCCTCCTTTGTTCAGGTTCATTCTCACCACTCAGCAAGACTCTTCTATTAATTAGCATTTCTCCTCTTTCAGCATCTTCAGAATTTGACGATCTAGCATCTTCATCTACATGTGCAACTCTGGCCTAGCCTTCATTTCTCCTGTCTGTTCTGCCTTGGCGCTGAGGACATTCAAATGCCCTATGACCTTCTCCATAGTGAAAACATGTTCCACGGAAGCCACCTCTTCCAGATCCTTGTCCTCTTCCTCTTCCTCTCTGATCTCTATTATTCTGATCCTGGAAGTGATTGGAATTATTTCCTCGCTGATTCTGACTACTATTGGCCTCATCCTTCTTTTTCAGATCTTCATTTCGGCCACCATATGACCGTCCACTAGATCGTCCACCGTGACCTCTTCCGTTTTGTCTGCTCTCAAACTTCTTGTTCAGCTTTTCCTCTACTTTTAGGGCAAACTGGTATGGCTCTTCAATACTGTTCATTCAAACCAGATTCAGCTCCTCCTGAATGCTTGGCCTTAACCCATTAAGGTATTGGGCAACTTTCTCCTTATCAGCTTCTGCATGGCCTGTTCTGATGAAAAGTCGATAGAACTCTTCTGTATACTCCTGAACAGATCTTCCTACTTGCTTCAAACTCTGCATTTTCTTTAGTAGGTCAAGCTCATAATCAACAGGAATGAACTGTCACTTCAATTTATCCACCATCCGATCTCATCTCGTGATTTTCTCCTTTCCCCTTCTATTTCGTTCTAACTGAATCTCTTGCCACCATATCTTCGCATGACCCTTCAGTCTGGCCTTCGCAAATTTGACCCTATCAAGATCCTCAACATCTTCATACTCAAAATATTTCTCACATTCATTGATCCAGTCAATCAATTCCTCTAGGTTAAGATTTCCAGAAAATGTGGGAACCTCAATCTTAGGTCTTTTCCCAATCTTGGAAATCGCCCGAAAAAGTCTTTCTTCCTCCTGGTTCACAATTTCAGCTTCTCCTTCTTGATATTCTTCTTTGGCTTCATCCTCACTTTCATCTCTAACATTAAGATTCATTCCTCTGCGAATCTCTTCTTGCAATGCTCGCACTTGTCTCTTTAGCTCTCTAACCTCAGGTGTCACAGCACCAGCTCTTCCGCCACGTTCTCTTCGTGGAGGTATTTTTGCAATGCACTCTAAAACCCTAGCCACGGTCCTGGTGCAAACTACCTCACAGTCGGTGATCTGTTTACACACTCAAGAACTCCTGCTCTGATACCACTTGATGAAGGGTGCTCCTCTTAATACCACAAACACATAACAGAAATAGAGAAACAACAATAATATGCAAGAATAGAAAATTGGCTTCTTATTATCTCCACAAATGTGGAATTACAAACTTTCAGAATTACAATATGCAAAGCCACATGGGCATCCCTTACAATATTCTGTAGGACAAAGCCTAAAATCAATACCCAGATCTATGACCTAGAACTATTCCGAACTGCCTAAGACAATAATACAACCTTCCTTATATAGGCAATTTTCCACCGCCTGGGAAGGTTCTAGAATTTTAGCCAATAAGGCCGACCAAACTTAGAATTATTTTATTTTACATTTTATTACATCATAGTCAGCTCAAGATAACCTTTGAAACCCGAACAGAAATTTTGAAGAAAATTATTTTCTGCCATTTCGGGTGGCCCAACTTTCGAAGACCATAAGTCATCACCAGTTGACCCGATCAGCTATTATAACCCCATTTTAGAAATGCCACGAAGCGCTCTACAGGCTTGACCTACGCAAGCGCCCGTCACCCAAATTTTTGACCTCATCCGGGGCCTCTAAAGCCTTCAAAACTGAGTTCAAAGTTTCTGTACCCTACTGCCAATACCGAAAATCTTCAATATCTTCCAATATACACTTGATCTGGCAATGAAACTTTACTGGCAGACTTATATGACCAAAATAAACCTTCAAGAAAGAAATCAGATCATTCTGAGCACATACAAAAATTACCAAAAATAGTAACTTTCCATAAATAGCAGCTCTGCACAAAATAACCCTTATTGAATATAAAAATAGAAATTTTTTTTTTTTTGGGTGATGCAAGATTGCTCTTACACCTGGGATGCTCCTACATCAGAAAGATCCTTGAAATTATCATTCTTTTAATATTAATCAATGTAAATGATTTAAAAAAAATAAAATACTTTAAGATATATAGAAAATTGTAAAAATTATAGGGGGTCCTTAATATCATTTTTATTTATTTTTCATGGAATGAGCAAGAGTGGGAAAGGGAGAGGGGCACCCAATATTTCAAGTGGTAGAGGAGTGGCTTCAAAATCTTTTGATCGAGAGTATAATGATGCCAAAGATGAAATAGGCATGCTTTTGGCCTTCCCATGTTGTGAGGATCTGGTTTTTAACAACTCTCGGTGTGTTTCATCTACATTTTTGGTGCCCTATATGTGTTATTTACTAGATATGTAGAAACATATCTAGCTGGTGACCTATTCTGGGGTAATGGTAGACTCATAGGATGATTTAGTAATAGTTCATGATCTCGTTGGAGATTCGCTGGGTTAAATACAATTTTTTTCCCAAACTACTAATTTGGTTTCTTGTCCCTTCATGTTGGTGTTGTTTTCTGGGCCCACTATAATGGGTTGTAAATATGAGGATTTTATCATGGTTTTCAGCATCTTTGTTATTTTTGTGTGTCTTATGGGAAGATCTCAGTTCTATTTATGGTAGGGCCTCTAGAGGATCTGTATTCCTTGTTTTTGTTGGGCTTAGATGGTCTTGGTATCTTTGCATTTCTCCTAATGTGAAGACTAGCATTTTTCTTTATGGTCAGGAGTTTTTATCTAGTGTGGAAAGTGTATATGGGTGTAGGTCTCTGCGTTTGTGTTGCCCTCTCTTATTGGCTCTATAGTTTATAATCTTTAGTGGGGGAGATCTCCTAGACTCTCCCTTTGGTTTTATTGTTTTGGCTTCCCTTGTTCTCTGTAGTATTTTATCTATCCTTGAGGATTTATTTGAATGTTGCATGGGTAAGCATTTTTGTTATGGTCTTTTGTAGCTTGTTGTGACCTTGTCCTCTTTTTTAAGCTTTGTCTCTAAAGTGAGAATCTAGATACTTTCCTCTACATTATTTCGGATATGAAGTGTATGGAAGGTGTTTTTGGGTTGGAGTGTTTGGCAAGAGCCTCTACTAGACTTATTAGTCCCCCTTATTAGGGAGCCTTCTTCTTCTTTGGATATTTTTTACAGCAATGATTTTCTATTTTCTTTTAGTTCATTTCCATTTTGTTCAAGGGGATTTTCCCATTACTAGGAGGTTTCAGGCAATTTTAGCACGCCCTTTTTTATGTTCAAGTTTGTGTTGTTTTTAGGAGAGTGAGATAAGTAAGTGTTAATGTAGCCCATATGGCTTTATTCTTGTGTTAAGCTCTATTTTATTATTTCTATTTTGGATGTTAGAATAACTGAGAGGGGGGTGAATCAGTTATCTAGTGTCCCAAAACAAAATGTATAATTCAAAACTTCTTCAATTTCTGCTCCTCTGTAAACAATAAATACTTTCACTGTCTGTGCTTTTACCGATTACCAGTCTAATACCTTAATAGTTATCGATCAAATCTAACATGTAACATGTAAAGTATGATATCAAAAAAATATCACAATCAACACATAACACAAGAGATTTAACATGGAAACCCTGTAAAGGGAAAAGCCACCTGGGATCGACAACCCAAAATTGTTCACTCTTCTAAAGTGAGGTCGGTTAAGACCCAACCCTGTTAAAGGTTTACAAACACACTGTCAGGTGTGACCTTCTCAGAGGATTTTAGACTAGAAGTTATCATCCAACCAACATTCACTATGGGGTTGACAGGATAACAATGTTCATTCTATGAATGATACATCATAAGACTTTCAGAGTCCACTCAGTTAAGAAATTTTGACTGTTTACAATGGTTAAATATGTAATAGTAAATAACCTACCTTAATACAAATTCAATTGCAGATTACAGATCAATATTCAGTCCATACAAATCCTTCTAATCAATATTTCACTTCAGATTCAATACTATATCAACTTACTGTCCATCGGTAATTGCTCTCTAGAGCTCGGTAATTATTTTGCAGGTCGGTTCTTACTTAACCAGTATGATCAGAATGCATGAAAACCTTGTTCACACAATATTCCTATATTTTCTACTTCTTCAAGCATTTTTCCATATTGAAATTATGTTCTCTTATATAGATGAGTAAAACATTTTCTTCTCCTCCATCAGATTTTTTCGCTTAACCACATTCAAAGATTTTGCCACTTCAAACTTTCTCGGCTAATGTGTCAATAACACATTTCAATCTACTCCATTAGATCTTCCTTTAATTTTGTTATCCATCGATCTTTATAACAAACATTATCTATTATCATTGAAATCGAGGTACTTTACAGCTCATCAATCTTATCGGCTAAACTAATCATTTAGTTCATTATGTTCCACTCGGTTAACAAAGAAATGTGTCGGTAAACACTGCTTAATTAATACTATGATCGATATACACTACACTCCATCAGTGTATACTAGAATCACTTCATTTACCGATAATACTGCTTTGTGTCTTTCAGCTCTATACTTCATCATAGATGAATGCAACATAATAAAGTCAATATCATCAAGTCATAGACTCATCAACAAGTTACTCAATGTGTTCCTTATCATCATCTGTCATGTACATCTTTCCTCATGTAGATTTCTTTGTTCTTCATCTCTTTCACTTTTCTCTCAGATGTCTCGGTATAGTAACTTACAAGATAAGTTATGTCAAGCTAGTTGACATCAATGACAACATAATACTGATTTAATCATATTACATATCTAATTAGCGACTCCTCAGTGATCTTTAATCACAGATTCTTCAATCAGATTCCAAATCAGTTGTAATCCAACATTGGACCATTTTGTAAACTAGCAGTTTCTCTCTATGCTTTTATCTACTTGTGGTGCAGAAAGATCATTTGTCCCTCTAGAGTAGTCAATGAACATTTTCGGTTATTGGGAAGCATTTTCTCTTGGGTCTTTGGGTTCTTTGGAATCATTTTTACTTGGGTTTTTGGGTTCTTGATTGTTAAATTGGTGTAATATTATAGTGTTTGTTTTCTTATGAGGATGTTCTTTGAATATTTCATTCCTCTTGCATTCCCTTCATTGTGCTTGGTCTCCTCTAAATTTTTCCTTATGTTTCTTAGTACATGTATCTAGTGGTTCTTGGTTGCAGTGATGATATTGGTCATTTGGTGTGATTCTCTTAAGAGGATTTTATTTATTGTGATTATTTTTATTTATCCAACTCACTCTATTTTGGGCTACTACTACCCTAGTAAATTGCACTTTTCAATAGGTGTTGGTCAGTTCTTGCCTAAAGGGTTGTTGGGTGTAGTTAGGGGTAAGTCTTTTAAGATGATTGAATTTGATGTTAATTCCTTGTTACCCTTCCTTTCTCTTTTTTAGGTCCCTTATACCCTATTTTTTAAATCTTTAATAGGTAATTAGCTTACAGGTCAAGGGTTGGTGGTTGTGGTTAGATGTGAGTGTTTTTAGAAGTTTTGTTTTATCATACTTATTGTCTTCCACCTTCACTTTCTATTGTGGCCCTCTTTTCCCTTCTCTTGTCTTTCTAGTGCAAGTGGTAGTTGATTATTTAGTGTAGTACTCATGGTGGAGTTTAAGTGTGAGTGTTTTAAGTAGTGGAGAATTATTATGCTAATACCCTTTCATCTCCTTTCACTGTGTTATATTCTCTATTCTCTTTTGGCTTCTTTTTCCTTATCTACATCTCCTATTTAGGTGGAGGGATCTCCTATTGATGTGGATTTACATCTAGCTAAGAGCTTGTAATTTCTCCTTGGTTTGGTTTTGGTGGTTGTAGTGGATTCTATTGAGGTGGAGAACAATGGTGCTGGTGAATGCTTTATCAAGGATAAATTTCCATGTGAAAGGTTGGGGGAGCCTTAAAAAAATAGTTTTTTGTGACTCGTATGTATGGTTATTTATCTTTTGGTTGTATTGTAGAAGATGTCTTTGTTTCTAGTTATGGGACCCATGCAAAATGCTTGTCTCTGGTAATGATATCCTTTTGAGGCTTTGACCTATTATTAGTGTAGCTAGATTATTTTCTTGTAATGATATTTTAGGTTTCTAATTCTATTTTGTTGGTAGAGTTGTTGTCTTATGATGCTTTCTCTTTGCAACCTTTTGTTTGTGCATTCTATATCATATTAAAATGTATAAAACATCATTAAAATTTGTAAAGGGTTTTGGGTCCCTTCAAAACCTTTTTGATCATTAATAAAAACAACTAAATCAAATTATCAATTTAATTTAATTTATATTAATAAATTTGATTCTACAAACTTTATAAAAAAAGAACTAAAAAAATAAAATCTATATTTCAGTAATTTACACTAATCAAAAAATTAAAACATATAGGTAAATTTAAATTTATTATAGTTGAAATGTAACATTAACGTTTATTATTTCATTTTAAATGAAAAATAATGCTTATATATTGATTCATTGTCATGTCTAGACTAATCCTTCTATATCATAATCCACTGTCATTTAAAAAAAATCCATATTACTTTATTATTGCTACACCAATAAATATGAGTTTAATTTTCTTGAATCTACATTTTCTTTGTCATGTTTAATCTAAACTTCATATATAGTTGACTCAACTTGTAGCTCTACTTATTTTCACTTATTTTAAACTTCTTCAATATTTTCCAAATTCCCACAAAGTGATCAAGCCAAGGAGAGATATAAAATGATGAAATCGAGTGAGTACAATACTTTATATAATCTTATTATCATTTTATTTATAAATATTTACTTCAATTTATTCATGAGAAGGAATACTAATATACTTTTAAACACTTATTTGTTTTGAAATTCAAACACAAATAAAAATGGAATGACATATATTAGTAAATTTTGCATAATCATCTATATTGTTGACTATTTTTAGTTAAATAAATTAACAAAATTACACATCAACAAATGAAACTAGTGCTATATCAGTTTCTAGATTCGATCAAGTGTAAAATTATATACAATCAAATCCAAAAACTGATATAGCATATAAATGGATTGTGGAAATATAATAGATTTGATAAACGACACTAGTGCACATTTGACATTCTTATATCCATTTGTACAATACTCGATAACTTGTCATTATTATCCACTTATAATATTCATCATTTCAACAATATCTACATTTCTAGTTGTTCCTTACTATTTACACTTCCTTTCTTTAGCTAGTCTCAGAGTTCTTAGGGTGGAACTCATGTATTGTATGAGATTAAAAATCATAATTAAACTATTAAATTTAAGTATTTACATTCACATTTATCACTAACAACTATAAGCTAAATGCGGGCTTTCTTGAATGATTTACTTTTATGTCTTTCTAGTTAAAGATATTCAATATGAAAATATTTTTTTACAAGAAATTAAGACCATAAATTAAAATTATTTGGTTTAGAAGATTGAAGGAACTATAATTCACAACAATATCATAGACCACATTGATATCCATTAGAATTATCACTTTTGGTATTCATCTAAGATCTTGAAGATTGTTTGTACTAGAGGGTTGACATAAGAGAATCCAACCTTTATGTGGGGAGGATTCTAAGATGAAATGGGCATGATTCTAGCCTTCTCATGTTGGGGGGATCTAATTTCTAATGGCTCTAGGTATGTTTCTGTGACTTTTTTGGCTCCCTATGTGTGTTTTTTGCTAGATATATAGAAACATGTCTAGTTGGTGACCTATTATGGGGTCATGAGAGATTCATAGAATGAAGTAGTGATAGTTGGTGATATTTTTGGAGAGCCTTAGGTTATATGGAATTTTTTTCCCCAACTACTAATATAGTTTCTTGTCCCTTCATGGTGGTATTGTTTTTTAGGGCCATTAAAATGGGTTGTAAATTTGAGGATTTTATAATGGTTTTCCGCCTCTTTGGAAATTTTGTGTGACTTGTGGGATCACTAAATTCCTTGTTCTTGTTGGGCTAGATGGTCCTGGTCTCTTTGCATTTATCTTAATGTGAAGACTAGTAGTTTTCTTTATGGTAAGAGGTTTTTACCTAGTGTCAAAAGTGTATATCGATGTAGGTCTCTTCTTGGATGTGGCCCTTTCTTGTTGGCTCCATGGTTTTTTTTTTTAGTGGCAGACATCTCCTTGACTCTCCCTTTAGTTTGAGTGCTTTGGCTTCCCTTATTCTCTTTAGGGATTTTTGTATCCTCGATGATTTCTTTGAATGTTGCATGGGTAAGAATTATATCTCTGGTATTATTTTCTTTTTGTGACCTTGTCCTCTTTTGGTAGCTTTATCTCTAAAGTTATAATCTAAATGCTTTCCCTCTACATTATTTGGGATATGAAGTATGTGCAAGGTGTTTTTGTGTTGGAGTTTTTTGCAGGAGCCTCTGCTAGACTTATCAGTCTCCCTTATTTGGGAGCCTTCTTCTTATTTGGATATTTTTAGAGGAATTCTTTTATATGTTCATGTAGTTCATTTAAATATATTTCAAGAGGTTTTTCCCATTACTATAAGGTTTCGAGCAATTTTGGCATGCCCTTTTTTAAAGTTCAATTTTGTGTTCTTCTTAGGAGAGTGAGAGAAGTAAGTGTTAATGTAGCCCCTATGGCTCTATTCTTGTCTTTATCTCTATTTTATTATTTTTCTTTTAGCCCCTTTTCTAAGCTAGGAGTTAATTCATTTTCTCTTGTCTAGTTGTGGTGCAGAAGGATCATTGGTCCCTCTAGAGTAGTCTATGAATGTTTTGGGTTCTTGGGAATCATTTTCACTTAGGTGTTTGTGTTATTTATTATTAAATCAGTGGAATATTGTAGGGTTGAATTTATTAAGAGTATGTGCTTCAAAGATTTGAGCCCTTTACATTCCCCTCTTTGTGCTTTGTCTCCTCTAACTTTTTGCTTATGTTTCTTAGTACATGTATCTAGTGGTTCTTGGTTGCACTAATGATATTGATCATTAGGTTTGACTATCTTAAAAGGTTTTTCTTTACTGTGATTCTTTTCATTTATCCAACTCTCTTTATTTTAGGCTACTAATACCCTCGTGTTGTACTTTTATATAGGTGTTGGTCAGTTCTTGACTAAAGGGTTGTTGGGTGTGGTTGGGGGTAAGTATTTTAAGAGGATTGAATTTTATTTTCCTTCCCTCTTCTTCTTACTTTATCTTTGTTAGGTCTCTTATACCCTATTTTTGTGTTCTTTGATAGCTAATTTGATCCTCGATCAAGGGTTGGTGGTTGCAGTTAGATGTGAGTGTTTTCATAAGTATTTTTTTATCATACTTATCTTCTCCCATATTTTCTTAATGTTATGGGCCACTTTTCCCTTCTTTTTGTTTGTATTATGAAAAGGTGAGTTACTGAGAGGGGAGGGGTGATTCAGTAACACTAAAAACTTTTAGTTCCTTTATTACTCGATTGTATTATTTACTATCTCCATACATTTAATAACATAGGTGAAATGTAAATACTTCTAATCTAATCAAATACGCATTCATGAAACTTCATACACATAACACTATGATTTTAGTATCATGGAAACACTTGTTAGAAGGTAAAAACTATAGTGGGGATGACACTCACAAAGCTTCACTAATTGTACTAATAAAGTTTGTCAGTTAAGGCTACAATGTTTCATCACTTCTGATGATCTTACATTGTTAGGAGTAACCATTAAGATATGTGAGGATTTACCTAGCTAAAGAATTTTAGAAACACAATTAAGTGTGCACTTGGTTAAGAGATTTAAAAAAATATGTTTAGGTCTACTCTGTTAAGAGATATAATTTATGCCACAATTGTGTGAAATTAATAGTGAAATTGATCTATATATAGCAACTAAATTTGCCTAATTTCATATCTGATAAGTACTTAACTATTATCACCTTGTTGTGATAGATTTCCTTTCTAAATTCTACTCAATAGAATTTTGTTCTAATACTGATTCAATCCTTGACTAGTCTATCAATACTTCAACTTCACAACCCTATCTTATCTTCAAATTTTTGTATGTGTAGCTACTTCATGTGTGGTACATGTAAAAATGACATCTTGACATTCTTATATCAAAAGGTTTTGACCTAATTAGGTTTATGGAAACATCTAGAAAACCTAAGATCAATGATTAAAATGAATAACCTAAAACATCATTACATAGAGATCATCAATCATTAAATAATCAAATCTTTATTTAATCATTACTTTGATCTTTATAAACCATTTTCTAGATTGGTGTAAACCATTTACCTTGTGTTTTGTGTCATTTCAAAATATTTATGTCCTTCTTGTATTGCTTAGTATACACTACATTCATCACTTGGTAAATTATTGATGCTCGGTACATATGAATTCTTGGTTATAATAGTACTCGGTGCTCAGTAATCATCTAGCTTGGTGTGAGTACTGAGTGAAGTATGTGCTCGGTTACTATGTTATTCTGCCTTGTGCTCTTCTCAATTACTATGCATAGTGTGTTGACTGACTAGCCTATTTGCTTTCTTTACTGACTGTATGTGTGACAATATTGATAACATATAACTAACATTCTCCCCCTTTGTAATTAGTGACAAAAAAACATATGTATTCCTTCAAAAAAATTCAAAAAACTTCAAAACTTTATACTCAAAATGTAGACTCCCGCTATGTATATGCCTCGATAAGTATACATACTATTTATACATATTTTATCCCTTTTGAGTATACATATCTATACATAAATTTTCCCCATTTTTTGGTAATAATGGAAAAACTTGTATATACTTGCAGCTTATCAAAAATTTCTTGATGGGTTTTCTTCAAGTTGGCGAAGAGGTTTTCACATTCCTCTTTCAAACTATCTAAGGCAATCTTCTCTAGACCAACTTGTGCATGCATATAAAATATAGGATCTACTACACATAGCTTGGGAGTAGCTACTAGATCCTTATCTTTATTTACATGCCTCAACATCACCTCAACATGTGGTAACAACTCTTCTTGAAGCTTGGATCTCTGATCTTGTATTTTGTCTACTTCTCTTCTTAGCTCATTCCTTAACCCATGTATTTTATTAACCTTAGAATAATGCTCTTTAAATGCATTTGGGTCTTTAAGTAATCTTTTTGCACTCTTTTTTAGATCATCATCTAATTCCTTCAACTTTTCCTAGATCTCTACAGTGAAGGACTCGATAGTGCAAAGATTTTTGAAAGTGGTGATTATCTATTGAATGATAGTTTCAATTTCATTTATGGTTTCATATAATTTCACCTTATGTCTTTCAACTACTTCGCTTATTTTCTCTACAATCTTGAATTGAATCTTAGATTCATATATCCATTCAATTCTCTTCTCCGCATCAACATTTGGAGAGTTCATGTGCATGCTAAGTGTTGCAAGCTATCCAATGATGGGAGTTGCCTCATCAAAATTGACATCAGGTAAAACCTACATTAATATCTCTCTCACATATTCTAACACTTGTTTTTTCTTATACTCTTGTCTTAGCTTCTCCTGAGATGCTTTTCTTGCAAACATTTATCCATATCTCCTTAGAGCTTTGGGGTCTAAGGTTCTCGGGTCACATGAAGGTATCTTAATGACTTCATCTAAGGTGATCGGACCTTTACCATGTTTCTTCTTCTTTTTCTTTTCCTTCTTACTTGATGTGGGAGGTTTCCCATATGGAAATAGAGCTTTCATCTCCAGATTTGAGTTTGTTTTCTTGGTGGAGACACTTTCCTCCTTGTCTTTCTTAGAAAGTAAAGTCCACCAAGATAACTGAGAGGGGGGGGGGGGTTTGAATCAATTATCAGATAAAGATAGCTTTTATCACCATTATCAGATTTCAACCATGTAATCAATATAGGAAAAAACCATAGAAAGATAAACATACACAATAAGACAACATACATGTTGACTTGGGAACCTCTTGATCAGAGAGTAAACCCTAATGGTAATGATGCCCATAAAAGATGTACTAATATAATAATTCCTTATCACAGGATGGACTCTATTAGGAGGCTTATGAAATATGTTCAGTGCATACAAGTCCCTATTAGGAGACTTTGAATCCCTGTTAAAATATTATAACCTAGTTAAGAGTTATAGAAGATAGAAGGACCCACTATCCAAATAGATTCAAGGGAAAGATCATTGAACACATTGTCCAACTGATCTCTATATTATCTGAATATAATAATACCAACAATTACTGATCTCAACAACTTATCTTTACTCCTCTGTCTGTGCCAAACCGCACCAACTGCTTCACCATATCACAATACTAAATCTCTACAATTTGCATATCCTCTTACAATATCAACATCAACATGTATTGCTCAATTCCGCAATTCATATCCATATCATATATCAATCAAGGAAAAAAATCCTTTCTTTATACCACACTCAAATAATTACAAATGAGTCATCCAACAAGGCTTAACCAATTACAAAATATAAACCCTCACATGTTACATAATATTCCATAATCACATATTACTATCAGATTCAAAAAAAAAAAAATCTTGGCTCGTGCGACCTTTTGTTGGATACAATTATCTGAAGGAGATTGTTGGATTAATTGTGTGTTGTCTTTGATGTCACACAAATGTCATATCAATTATCATGCTCAGTCAGTCAGCAAAGCAGTTCCCAGTGATTACCGAGCTCAGTCGGTCAACTAAGTGATTCTCAGTGTTTACCGAGCTCAGTCGGTCAGCGAGGTGGTTTTTTGTGTTTACCGAGATCTCTCCGTCTTCAAAGGATGTTGCAAAATTTGTAGTGGTAACCGAGTTCACTTGTTCATCAAAGGAATTCTTTTCAGGATTAGTGTTTATCGAGTAGGTCGGCCCAGTAAAGAATTTTGTTTGTTTATTTAGCCAACTGTGGTAATGTTTAGTAATGTTTGTAATGATTATTAGTGCCAACTTGACAATCTAAATGGACAATCCAAATGGTATATATAGAAGGTCAAGTTGTGAATTAAAAGTGTGCAAGTGAAAAATAAGGAAAGTGTGAGCGAATTTTGAAGGATGGTTAGATATCCTTGAGGAGCAGCAGAGATATATTTGATCAGGAAGGATCTAGTGAAGCACAACAAAGATCTGTAATCAGCAAATTAGTTGCATCATTATTCAGGTCATTTCATTGTTACTTTCTCACCATTGTAGTAGTGATTTCAAAATCTCTTAACAGAGTTGGTTTAACAGCTATTTTGTAAATCCTCTAACAAGGTGATAGTTCTATTGAATTATTTCAAAGACCTCTTACAAGGCCACTCCTAAAAGGGTGATTAAATCCTCTAACAAGGTCACACCTAACAATGTGTTTTGTAACCTTTAACCGGGTTGGCTCCTAACAGGGCTCACTTCAGAAGAGTGAAAAATAGTAACTAGTTACATTGGTGGTTTTTCCCATATTGGGTTTCCACGTTAAATCTAGTGTCTCTTGTGTTCATTTTATTTACTTTTATACATGCATGTTAATCACTGATGAATAATTAAGAACAGTTATAATTAATATTCACTACAATAACTAAGTTTTAGCATTTCTCTATATGTTTACCGAGTGACAGCAATAAATGAATTAATAAGACATCTAAGGGATCTGTGGTAATATTTTTGTGGTTAACTGATTCACCCCTCATCTCAGTTACTCCATCTATATTTCCAACAATTGGTATCAGAGCCTTTGGTGCTTGTAGGAAGGGTTTCAAGGACCTAAGCTAAAAGATCAGGATGTCTTACAAGAGAGAAATTCCAAGGCTTAACAGAGATAAGTTTTCAGCATGGCAAGGACTCATGAGACTTCATCTGGCTTCCATTGGTGATTCAGGATGAAAATATATTGATGAAGAATATATAGCTCCTACTGGCACATTAACTGTTGAAGACATTGCAGAGAAAAAGAACCATAACACCATGATGATAGACATTGCATCAGCTCTCAACTATGAATAATTTGATGAGATCAAAGATTGCACAGATGCTTATGCAATGTGGAACAAGCTGAAGAAAATTTATGGTGGTGATGACAATGTGAAGAGAGCCAAAGCAAAAAGCCTAAGAGGACAGTTTGATCAAATGAAAATGAGAGAAGATGAAAACATTGTAAAATATGTTGAAAGGATCAAGGCAAGTGTTAGTGCAATCAGAGCTTTTGGAGGAAAAATTGATGATGATACTGTTATAAGTAAGGTTCTCAGAACATTACTTCCTATCTATGCAATAAGAGTATCTACTATTCAAGAAAGAAGATGTGAAGAAAATCACAATATAACTTTGGATGCTTTAGTGGGAAGATTGACAACTTTTGAGTTGGATAACTATGACAACTATGTTCCAACTTCCAAAAATGTTGAATCAGCATTTGAGGGCAAACTTTCACTTAAGAAGGGCAAGAAAATAAAGGACATCTAGTCAGAGAGTGAAGAAGAATCAGAGGAAAGTTCTGATAGTGATCTTGAAGTTATTGAAGCATTACTTGCAAAGAAATATACTAGAGGTAGAGGTAAATACAAACGTAAAACTCCCTTAATCTATTTTTCATGTGAAGAAATTGGTCATATTGCAGCTAGGTGCCCAAACAGGCAAAGCAAGGATGAGAAGAAAGGTCACAAGTACAATGGCAAGAAGAAGTTCAAACTGAGTCACAAGGACCCAAGTCTCAGTCTGAAGCTACCAAGCTAGTATCTACCGAGCCTGAGCAACCAAAACCTGAAGATGAAATTCAAGAAGATGACAATGTAAATCATTTAAGAGGCAAGGAACCTATATTGGCCAAGTATGTCAGGACACATCATACACTAGATCAGATTATTGGAAACAAATCAGAAGGTACTATGACAAGAAGTAAACTAAAAGGTACATGTTTACTTGCTGATTTTGAACCTAGAAATGTCAAAGATGCATTAGAAAATGAAAGTTGGATTGAGGCTATGAATGAAGAAATAAAGAAAATAGAAAAGAACAAAACATGGACTCTTGTACCTAGGCCTAAAGATAAAAATGTAATTGGAACAAAATGGGTATTCAGAAATAAGTTGAATGAAGATGGTCAAATATCAAGAAACAAAGCTAGATTGGTGTGTAAAGGATATTCTCAAGAAGAGGGCATAAATTATGATGAGACTTTTTCTCCTATTGCAAGATTAGAAGGTGTAAGAACTCTACTTGCATATGCAGCACATAAAGAATTTAAGGTATATCAGATGGATGTAAAATCTGCACTTCTCAATGGTATTCTTAATGAAGAAGTCTACATTGAGCAACCTGAAGATTTTGTTGATCCAGACAAAAGGAATATGGCCTGCAAGTTACACAAAGCATTGTATGGTCTGAAACAAGCCCCTAGAGCATGGTATGAAAGATTACATAACTATCTTATTCAGATTGGTTTCAAAAGAGCTAATGATAACAGTAGTTTGTACATCAAGGAAGGACCAGATAACAAAATTGTTTTGGCATAAATATTTGTGGATGATACTATTTTTACAGGTAATGATGATCAATGCAAAGAACTTTTAAAGGAAATGAACAAAGAATTTGAAATGTCTATGTTTGGTCAAATAAAGTTCTTTGTTGGTCTTCAGATTCAGCAAAGCAAGAACGGTATCTACATTACTCAGTCTAAATACATCAACAAAATACGTAAGAAGTTTGGTATGGAAGATGCAAAACTAGTTGGCACCCCCATGTGTACTAGACTGAAGCTTACCAAAGATGATGATTCAAAAGAAGTAGATCAGACCTTATATAGATCAATGATTGGAAAATTATAATATGTAGTGCATACAAGGTCTGATATTGCCTTAGTAGTTGGTATAGTAGCAAGACTCTTAGCAAAACCCAGAGAAAATCATATGATGGCAATCAAAAGAATCTTGAGATACTTGAAAGGAATTGAAGATTAGGGCTTGTGGTATAAATTTGGAGGCAATCTGGACTTAAAAGTGTTTACTTATGTTGATTGGGAAGGAAACATTGATGACAAAAAGAGTACAAGTGGTGGAGCATTCTTTCTTCGCAAGAGGTTGGTATCTTGGACCAGTAAAAAGTAAAATTGCACATCCCAATCCACAGCAGAAGCAGAATATGTTGTTGCAGTAGTAAAATGCTCTAATATTGTTTGGTTTAAATAGTTATTGGAAGACATGAAGGTTGAGATCAAAGAACCAGTTGTTATATTTTGTGATAATACAAGTGCAATAAATATTTCAAAGAATCCAGTAATGTATTCCAAAACCAAGCACATTGCTATAAAATATCACTTTGTCAGAGAATTGGTGTAGGACAAGGAAATCAGATAGGAATATATTCATACAAAAGAATAGATTGTAGATATATTCACCAAACCACTACCTAAGGATGCATTCTTGTATCTAAGAGGTAAGTTAGGGGTCATTCCCCTATCCGAGGCTCACTAAATAAAGTTTTAGTGATGCATCAACCAGAGCATAATGAGGATCAGTTAGTTGATGCAACTTAGTCAAGGAATCATTGCATATGAATCAGTACTCAAGTTACATTGCCATTCACCTAATATGTGTTGTCTTTGGCATGTGTTGTCAAAGAGGGAGAGTTTGTTGTCATATTTCAAGAAATTTCTTAAGATTTCTAAGAGGGAGAGTTTTCTTGGAGCATTTGAGAAGTTTGTTGATAGAGGGAGTTCTCATAGATGAGAATCAGAATGAAGCTAAGGATATGTTCCTTACTCTATGTTTTCTATGAAATTTCAATGTGCTATGACATGTTGTGTTGCCATCAATGCCAAAGAGGGAGATTGTTGGATACAATTGTCTGAAGGAGATTGTTGGATTAATTGTGTGTTGTCTTTGATGTCACACAAATGTCATATCAATTATCATGCTCAGTCGGTCAGCAAAGCAGTTCCCAATGATTACCGAGCTCAATCGGTCAGCTAAGCGATTCATAGTGTTTGCCGAGCTCAGTCAGTCAACGAGGTGGTTTTCTATGTTTACCGAGATCTATTGGTCTTCAAAGGATGTTGCAGAATTTTCAGTGGTAACTGAGTTCACTCGGTCATCAAAGGAATTCTTTTCAAGATTAGTGTTTACCAAGCAGGTCGGCCTAGTAAAGAATTTTGTTTGTTTATTTAGGTGACTGTGGTAATGTTTAGTAATGTTTGTAATGATTATTAGAGCTGACTTGACAATCTAAATGGACAATCTAAATGGTATATATAGAAGGTCAAGCTGTGAATTAAAAGTGTGCAAGTGAAAAAAGAAGGAAAGTGTGAGCGAATTTTGAAGGATGGTTAGATATCCTTGAGGAGCAATAGAGATATATTTGATCAGGAAGGATCTAGTGAAGCAGAACAAAGATCTGTAATCAGCAAATCAATTGCATCATTATTCAGGTCATTTCATTGTTACTTTCTCACCATTGTAGCAGTGATTTCAAAATCTCTTAACAGAGTTGGTTTAACAGCCATTTTGTAAATCCTCTAACAAGGTGATAGTTCTATTGAATTGTTTCAAAGACCTCTTACAAGGCCACTCCTAATAGGGTGATTAAATCCTATAACAAGGTCACACCTAATAGTGTGTTTTGTAACCTTTAATCAGGTTGGCTCCTAACAAGGCTCACTTCAGAAGAGTGAAAAATAGTAACTAGTTACATTGGTGGTTTTTCCCATATTGAGTTTCCACGTTAAATCTGGTGTCTCTTGTGTTCATGCTATTTTCTTTATACATGCATGTTAATCACTGATGAATACTTAAGAACAGTTATAATTAATATTCACTACAATAACCAAGTTTCAACATTTCTCTATATGTTTACCAAGTGACAGAAGTAAATGAATTAATAAGACATCTAAGGGATCTGTGGTAATATTTTTGTGGTTAACTGATTCACCCCCCTCTTAGTTACTCCATCTATATTTCCAACACCTTTGACCATGTTGTCTCATCCATGTCACCACTAAAATATCTTCATCAACTGTATAACTTCGCATGCCCATATTCTATCTTGGTTAGGAGATATAATCTGGTTATCACAAGATGCTTCTCAGGAATAGTGTTTGAATACTACTTCCACTAAATTACATATAACAATCATGAATAATTGAATTTTCATATGTGCTCTTGACCAAAATCTTAGGACACAATATAGAAAAACTCCTCAACTTTGCATAGCTTGATCTGCAATACTCCACATGTGCTAATTCAAACATTGTCTACTTCTCTGTTAATACCTATAGATCAATATGTTAACATCAATGACAATCACAGTCATGAATGGAACATAAAACTTCTATAGAATGACTCTGAGTACTCCCCCATAGGACATATTCAGCATTCATTCCTAACAATTTCCCTCATTGGCATTGATGGCAACATAGATGAAAAACATCCAAGTTCCATAAATACCAAACTGCAACACTATTGCTTTGAAATATCTTCACATCTTCTTCATCAATTAAATCAATCATTAGGTACTATCCTTTTTTCAATTCCTCTTCATCAATCAAATCACTAAATTTTTTTCTTTTTTCATTTTATTATTCTCCTCCATTGACATAAATGACAAAGAAAACATCAATATGTCAATCCATTTCAAAACCTCAATGTCAAAAGACACTATTCATAAAAATACATTCACAAGATTCCTTTATGACTCAGCTCAAAACTCACATACTCCCCCATAGAGGAAGTATCAACATATAGTCTAGAAAGGATAGAGCTCATATACCACTGGACTAATGCAACTATCTGCATCACTTCTCAAAAGTAGGATAGGTCATAACCCCAAGCATACCTCTCAAATACTCAAATGTATCTTTAGGTAAGGTATTTGTAAATATAACTACGATCTACTCTTTTGTACTTATATACTCAAGTCTGACTTCTTTCTCTACAACTTTCTCTCTTACAACATGATACTTGATTTCTATATGCTTTGTCTTAGAATGCAATACAAGATTCTTGTACATACTTACTGTACTAGTGTTATCACAATGTATGATAACAGGCTCATCAAATTTGATTCCAATATCCTTCAACATTTGTTTCATCCATATTATCTGATTACAATTGTTTGTTTTTGCTACATATTCCACTTTTGCTATGCTCTATGAAATACAATTATGTTTCTTACTTAGCCAAGAAACCAATCTTCCTCCAATAAGAAATGCTCCACCACGTGTACTCCTTTTTTCATCAATACTACCTTCCCAATTTGCATCTATATATGCACATAGGGTAAAGTCATTTAATTTATCATACCATAACCCATAGTCAAATGTGCCTTTCAAATATCTAAATATTCTTTTTACTGCTACATTATGTGACTCTTTAGGATCATCTTGAAATCTTGCAACAATTCCAATTGCATGTGATATGTTTGGTCTTGTATGACTTAAATATTGCAATCCTATAATCATGGATCTATACTTCTTTTTTTCAACTGCAGGAGTTTCATCTGTGCTAGATAACTTATGACCAATTACCATAGGTGTGCCAATTGGCTTACAATTTTCCATTTCAAATCTTGGCAACAAGTCTTTCAGATACTTTTCTAGACATAAGAAAATACCATCAATGTTCTGTGCTATCTGTAATCCTAAAAAATATTTCATTTCACTAATCATGCTCATTTCAAATTATGTCTTCATTTCATCAGCAAATTTATCACTAGCTTCATCTTCACCTACAAAGACAATATCACCAACAAAGATAACTACAATCAATAAGTCATTCTCAATCTCTTTCAGATATAAATTATTGTTTGTTGTGCCTTCAGCAAATCCCAATTTTATCAAATATTTATCTAATCTTGCATACCATGTTCTAGGTGCTTGTTTCACTCCATATAAAGCTTTGTTCAGTTTACATACCATATCTCCTTCATTAGTCAAGGGAAAATCTTTAGGCTACTCAATGTAGACTTCTTCTTCCAATTCTCCATTAAAAAATATTGACTTCATTTCAATCTAATACACTTTGAATTTTTTATAAGCTGCATAAGCTAGAAACATTCTTACCACTTCAATTCTTGCAACCGGTGCAAAAGTCTCTTCATAATCAATTCCTTCTTGTTGTGAGTATCATTTACATACCAATATTTCTTTGTTCCTTACAAATTCACCTTTTTCATTCATCTTATTCCTGAATACCCATTTAGTTCCTATAACATTTTTATCTTTAGGTCTAGAGACCAACTTTCAAGTCTTGTTGTTTTCAATTTGATCTAGTTCTTCCTTCATTGCTTTAATCCAATTTTCATCTTTACAAGCTTCATTAGTAGTTTTAGGTTCAATTTGAGAAATCAAACATAGTTCTTCTTGTACGTTATGTTGGAAAGTTGACTTTACATAGTATATATGACTAAGTTTTATGTTGTCATTATGGAAATAAAGTCATATGAAGTTTTGTAGTCAGTGCACTAACTTGGAAGATCAGAATTTGGCTAAGTATGGAAGACAGAGTAGACAAAGAAGCCCTTGATGATTAAAGCATCAGCGCACGTGTGTATGACTAAGTTTTTGTATGCGCCCTTGGATATAAGCTTTTGAATATGGTACTATGCTAAGTCTAAGAATGCATGGTCAGATATGACAACATGAAGAAGTTATAGCAAGTTTAAGTGACACAGTTAGTAAGAGGCAGAACAAAATAAAGCATGGAGCCAACAAATATTTTTTTTATTGGCATATATATTTTTGTTTTGTAAAGTCTATGCACCTATTGTAATAGTGTTGTAAACATGTTAATATCATTAAGTTGGAAGTGTTGTATGTGTTAAGTTATAGGCCGACCTAGTAGTTAGTTTTGGTTGCGTCTATTCAACATTTATAAATGTGACATGTGCTTTTGTATTTAAGTATGTATGGTATATAAAGAAGAGAAGAAGTATGAGAAGTATGTATTAGAGAAGTAAGAATGATATAGATCTTTACAAGAGTTTAAAGGATCAGCACACAAAATGAATCGATCAGATAGTAGTGTCAAAGCAGTAGTTCACCATCGCAGATATAGTGTGTATCTGATAACCAGGAGGTTGTAGCCTTCTTCATTGAGTAGTGAGATCTGGAAGTGAACCATCTACCCCTAATAGGGTTTGTTACTTATAGACTCTTAACCAAGTCATTGTACTCAACATTGTAATGAGTGCTCCAAATAGGGAAAAGGAACATTAACAGGTTCATAATACAGAGTACAATTATTGTGGGTACTAATTCCCATTAGAGTTTTCCTCTGGCCAATTTTTGCCCATAAACATATCTTATGTTATGTGTTGTGGTTGAATACTTCATTTTATTTACTATTGATTTTACTATTTAAGTAATTGAGTTAAGTTTCAAGAATTAAAAATTAATTATAGAACACTGATTCACCCCCCCCCCCCCCCACCCCCCCTCTCAGTGTTCCCATTCCTAACAATTGGTATCATAGATTTGGTCCTCTAAAGATAAGTTTAACTAGGTGAGGAGATCATGGTTTTGGAAGAAGTTAAACATCTGAAGAAGAATCTTGAAGCATCTCTTGAAGATCTTGACAGATCTAAAAAAGAAATTGAAGGTCAGTGGCTCACAAGTATTCATCAAGAAACTAAGAAAAGATTTCAAGGATTGTTCAACAAATGATTTGGGAAAAATGGTCAAAATGTTGAATGAAGAAAACACATCTTTGAAGGATCAGATTGAAGATTTGGATGAAAAGATAACTAATAATTAAGAAGCCTATGAAGAAGAGATCAAAGAAAAAAAATAATTAGATGAAGAACTTAGGCAAGAAAACATGAAAATCTTGGAGTTGGAAAACATCAAGAAATAGACGGAATTTGAGTTGATAGAAGCAAAGAACCATATTGAAAAATTACACTCAAGAACTAATCTATTAGATTCTCAGTTATATGCACAAAGGATAAAAGGAGATTCCAGTGGTATTGGATTCAATGAAGCACAAATTCAAATCAATGCTATGCAAGAAAGATTAAAAGCACTTGAAGAATCTACAAAAGCTAAGAAGACTGAAAATCATACTGAAGCTAAAACAGAACCACCTAAAGATGAACACAAGCTAGTAAATAGAACTTGTTATGCCTATAACAAGCATGGACATATAGAAAGAGATTGTAAAGAGGTAAGACCTTTCAATGGTTATTGTCATTCCTACAATAAATTTGGTCATAAAGCTATGAATTGTAGATCAAATGAAAGAATTAAGACACAACTTGGTGCAATCAAAGAAATCAACCACAGCAAAATTCTAGAATTCCTTAGAACATCACATGTCAGATATGCAATTACAATGGTCAGACAACTAGACAATGCAGTATGGTAACCCACATCATTGTGCCAAGGAATATAAGGACTCCAATCATTTGTCACTCTTGTACCAAGGTTGGACACATCAAATTTTTGTAGATCACAAGCACAAAGAAAAGAAAGACTCGATAAGTCTCAAGGATCAATATTGGATGAATCTAAAGAAGTCAAGTTTGTGAAAGATATAGAAGGTGTGAGCAAGATCTAGATGGAAGTAAAGAAAGATAATGTCAATGACAAGGTAGTGGATGCATCCACAATAGATGCACCTTCTACATCTAGATAAATGACCCTCAAGGTCATAGGGGGATCTAGATAAGCTCTAGACCCTTGCATGACTAGTATACTCACCCTCAGAGTATGCACCTATGGTTTTAGTTATTTGGTTGTTGGTTGAAGAAAATTGCAAGATCGCACTGCCTGATTCATAGAAAGGATGGAGATTGAAATTCACTATTGCAATCTATATTACCATGGCAAGCACTAATTTCATAAAGTTGATCTATAAGTCATCAGAGATCTATTATCCTCACTTTTGCATTCGAGATCAAGTTTTTGAAGTCACAAGAGATCATAGCAGCAAGTATTGAAGGATTGAAGTTGTTTTCATCAGCAAGGAAGTGTTAAAATTGTTGTGGAACCCTAGCTCAGATGTATCATTTAATAAACCCTTTGGAACCCTACTTAACTATTGAATCAAGTAAGTAATGACCACTCCAGTAGTATTTGATGTCACAGAGAGGAAGAGATATGTATTCAAGAAACATCCATTTAATTTAGTCCTATATGACCTAGAAGGAGCATTTTCTAGAACTCCGATAGGAGTTATGCACAATGAAGATATTCATGCCTACATATATTGTAAGAAGGAACCTATAGGATTAGACATGATAAGGTCGCACATAGAAACAATGGTCAATTGAGACATGACATTTAAGGATGAATTCATGCACTTCACAAATCAGCCTATAATTGAATATGTGAATGCGTATGAATTCTATGAGTCAGAAGTGATCAAGATCCTTCTAAGAAGAATTCATGATGATCTATTTTGGATTGGAAAAGTTCCTATTTGCATAACGAAAGCTCTCATTCATGAGATGACTAGACTTTCCAAGACCGGTGCCATTCTTCCTATTGGTAAAGATGTCAGAAAACAAGTTGACCAGGCTTGTAAGTCTAGGAGTGATAAGCACGGCATGAAAATTGAGCCCATAGAGGAGAAGGATATCAAAATCATGGCTATGATCCTTGGATACAAGTTTCAGCATGCTAAGAGAGTGAACAGTGTATCTACGACTACAATTTTGGCAGCTATAAGGATTGTAAAATAAAATGGAGAGTTTAACCTCTATGAGATCCTACATGCATAGTTGTTAGACAACATAAGAGCCATAAAAAATGATAAAATAAAATAATTCAGACTTGGTTCACTGATTATCTACATGTACTTTCATATAGCTGGTAAAGTCTCTAATCTTTATCATGACAAGATCCTACCTACATTGCCTCAAATCTCATTTAAGGAAACATCAGAGAGTACCTTGAAGGATTTCATGGATCTAAAAATCAAAATATTCAGAATCAAGATGCAGAGAAGTTATAGGATACCTGAAAATATAATAGAGAAATAAAAGGACAACATTTTCTTCATGGTGGAAACAGACACTACATGTATGGAAGCAGTTGAGCCTAGGACAAAGTGGATTCATCCACTTGGATATGAAGTAGATGAACACATTTTGGAAGCTTATGCACAAGTCCTCCTATCAGTGCTTAAGGATTCCAATGAACCTAGATGGGGAACTTATGAAGAGAAGACAAGACAAGTAAACTTTGTCTTATACAGTGCTATGACAAAGAGAAAAACATCTAGAATTACCTCAGACATTCTTAAAATTCATGGTGGTACCCAAGAAAACATAGAAAAAGCAAGGGAAGCCAAGATTTCTATGTAACTTGAGAGGGTTGCTAGCTTGTGGTGACTGATCAAGAAAGTACTATCTAGGAAAGTACTATACACTTTTCATTTGTCGTGGGGCTAACTCGTCAAGCACTTTTGAGTTGACATGTCAAAAATTTCCCCAGGTTGACTCGTCAAGCCTTTTCTTAGGTTGACTCATCAAGTATTTTAGGGTTAACTTGTTAACTGACATAAGCCTTTTTATATTGGCTTAGGGTTAGGGATTTCATTATTATGTATGATTTTAGTACTTGTGGGAGAATTGAGTTGTAAGGGATTACGGATTGTAATCAGGTTGTAATCACTGGATAATAAAATATTGGACTCGCTGTTGGTGGACGTAGCCCACAGATTGGGTGAACCACATTAAATCTTGGTGTCTTGTGTTCTCTTCTATGTGGTTTATTGTTTTCTGATATTGGTTATATTTGCATGTAATTGTTATTTCTTCCTTGTTAATCCTAACAAGTGGTATCAAAGAGAGGTTATTTCATTCGTTCTTTCATCTATTCTCTAAAGCAAGTCTCATGAGTTAGTTGGAGAGTCTCTCAGTTAAGTGGGAGAAATGGTAGATTAGGGTAGGCTAAAGGTTGATAAGTTTAATGGACAGAACTTCTAGTTATGGAAGATGCAAATGGAGGACTATCTCTATTAGAAGGATCTATGGCAGCCATTAGAGGGAATAGCCAAGAAATAGGCAACAATATCTCAGGAAGATTGGGACATTTTGGATAGGAAAGCACTAGGGAGTATTCATTTATGCCTGGCACAATTGGTGGCATTCAATATTACTAGAGCAATGAAAGCTAAAGATCTGATGGATACCCTAGTGAAGTTCTATGAAAAGCCTTCAACTTCAAACAAGGTATTTCTTATGAAGCATTTATTTAATATGAAAATGGTAGAAGGTGGATCAGTCATTGATCATTTGAATGAGTTTAATATAGTTACAAGTCAATTAGCCTCAGTTAAAATTACTTTTGATGAAGAGGTTAGGGCTCTCTTGATTTTGTGTTCTTTCCCAAAAAGTTGGAATGGCTTGGTAATGGTTGTTAGTAATTCTATTTCTAGTTCTAATACCCTAAAGTTTGATGATGTTATTGGTGTTATATTGAGTGAGGAAATTTGTAGGAAAAGCTCAAGGGCATCCACATCAGGTAGTGTATTGAACGTAGAAAGTAGAGGTAGAACAAGAGATAGAGGAAACAACTATGGAAACCATGGGAAATCAAGAGGAAAATCAAAGGGAAAGAGGTTTGAATCCAAAGGGCCAAATGATTATTGGTACTGTGGAAAACTAGGTCATAAGAAGAAATATTGTTGGTCTCGGAAGAAAGATCAAGGAGACAAACAAAATGGGAACAAGGAGGCAAATGTGGTAAGTAAAAAATCTAAAGAGGATGCTTTGCTCTTGTCTTTAGAAAATTTTGATGATTCATGGGTGTTAGATTTGGGGGCTTCATTTCATGCTACACCCCATAGAGGTTATTTTGTTGATTATGTCCAAGGGGACTTTGGGCTAGTTTATTTGGGAGATAATGAACCTTGTTAGATAGTTGGAAAGGGAAAAATTAAGATCAAGTTGTAGAATGGGAATCATTGGCTCCTACCAGAGGTAAGACATGTTCCAAGGCTGAGTAAGAATTTAATTTCAGCAGGGCAACTCACTGATGAGGGTTGCACAGTTACTTTTAATGATAAAAATTAGAAGGTTTCAAAAGGTTCCTTAGTAGTAGCAAAAGGTGTGAAAGTGGGCACCTTATGTCTTTGTACAGGTCATACTGTTCCTTCTACTTTAATTTTTTCAAAAGATAATGAATGTTTAGGAATAGTGGCTGCAGCTGAGCAGGAAGAACATCAAACTGTTGCTCTAGATTTTGATATAGCATTGTGGCATAATAGACTTGGGCACATGAGTAAAAAAGGTATGAAATTAATTCATTCAAAGAAATTTTTACCTGGTCTGAAATGTGTCAATATGGATTTCTATCAAAGTTGTGTTTATGGAAAACAAAAGAGAGTTAGTTTTGTGAAGAGTGGGAAGGAAAAGAAAAATGAGATATTAGAGGTTGTGCATATAGATTTATGGGGACTAGCTCAGGTATCTTCCCTTGGTGGCTCTCTGTATTATGTCACATTTATAGATGATGCAACAAGAAAAGTATGGATTTATTTCCTTAGACATAAATCTGATGTATTTCAAACTTTTAAGAAATAGAAATTCTTGGTTGAGAATGAGACTAGTAAAAGGTTAAAATGAATTAGATCTGATAATGGTGGTGAGTATTGTAGTGCAGAATTTGAAGATTATTGTTCCTCTAATGGTATTTGTAGGCAGAAAGCTATACCAAGGACTCCACAAGAAAATGGAGTGGCTAAACACATGAACATGACAATAATGGAGTGTGCAAGGAGTATGAGGTTGCATGCTAGGATGCCCAAAAATATGTAGGCAAAGGATGTGAATACTACTATTTATTTAATCAATAGAGGCCCCTCTACTCCTTTGGACTATGGTATTCAAGAGGAAGCATGTAGTGGTAAGAAGGTGAGTTATTCTTTTCTCAAAACCTTTGGTTGTGAAGCTTTTGCACTTATAGATTCTAAAAATAGAACCAAGCTAGAAGCTAAGTCAAAGAAATGTGTATTTGTTAGATATGGCATTGATGAATTTGGTTATAGGCTTTGGGATTTTGAAAATCATAAAATTGTAAGAAGCGGGGATGTCATATTCAATGAGAAAGTATTGTACAAAGATTTGTTGTAGCAGCATGAGAAGAAAGAAAAGGACTACGTAGTACTGGATGATACTCCAAAAGTTGATGTTCTAGTAGTTCCTTATCCTCCACAACAACAAAAAAAAAAAATACCACACACCCCAGTGAATGTTAGATAGTCAACAAGGCTAAGTAGACCTCCAGATCGATTTTCCCTTTCTTTGTATTCTATTTTATTAACAGATATTGTTGAAACTGAATGTTATAATGAAGCTATGTAGGTGGATACAAAGCTTTAGCGGGAGCCTACAGTGACATATGAAATGGACTCCTTGTTGAAAAATCAGACTTGAGATTTATGCAAGCTACCTATTGGCAAAAGGGCTTTACAAAATAAATGGGTTTATAGGATAAAAGAAGAGGATGGAGGTAAGAAAAGATTTAAAGCCAAATTAGTCATAAAAGGATTTGCACAAAAACATGGTATTGATTTTGATGAGATTTTTTCTCCAGTTGTTAAAATGACTTCTATTTGTACTATTTTAAGTATTGTGGCTACTGAAGATTTGCATTTAGAGAAGCTTGATGTTAAAACAACCTTTCTTCATGGTCATTTGAATGAAGAAATATATATGGTACAACCACAGGGATTTGAGGTCAAGGGTAAGGAGAATTTGGTGTGCAGATTGCAAAAAAGTTTATATGGCTTGAAGCAAGCACCTCAATAATGGTATATTAAATTTGACACTTTTATGAATGAGAATGGATATAGTCGGTGTCATTCTAACCATTGTGTTTATTTTAAGAGGTTGGATGATGACAGCTACATTATTTTATGTTTATATCTTGATGATATGCTTCTAGCTAGGTCTAACATGGATCACATTAAGGGGTTGAAACAACAGTTAGCACACTCATTTAATATGAAGGATTTGGGGGTAGTAAAACAAATCCTTGGTATGAAAATTTGCAAAGATAGGAAAAATAGGAAATTGTCTCTATCTCAGGTTGATTATATTGAGAAGGTGTTGCAATGTTTCTCTATGGAGAATGCCAAAGCTGTTAGCACACCTTTTCCTAGTCATTTGAAATTGACTAAGGATATGTGTCCCAAGACACTACAAGAAGAGACTAAAATGTCTAAGATACCTTATACTTCAGTTGTAGGGAGCTTAATGTATGCTATGGTATGTACTAGGCCAGACATTGCACACACAATGGGAGCATTAGCCGATATATGAGTAACCCTGGTATTGAGCATTGGCATGTAGTCAAATGGATTCTCAAATATTTGAGAGGTACATCCACTAAGTGTTTACATTTTGGGGGTTCTACTACTACTATACAAGACTATGTTGACTTAGATTTGGTAGGAGATATAGATAGTAGGAGGAGTACTATGGGTTATGTATTTATTGTTGGTGAGACAATAGTGAGTTGTATTTCTCGACTACAAAAGGTGGTTGCTTTATCCACTACAAAGGTAGAGTATGTTGCTGCTACAAAGGCAGCCAAGGAGATGATATAGCTTCAATTCTTCATGGAATAATTGGGACATCCGCAGATGCATAATTTTCTGCATACAAATAGCCAAAGTGCCATTCATCTTGTGAAGAATTCTGCTTTGCACTCAAAGACAAAACACATATAGTTGCAGTACCATTTAATTCGGTCAGTTTTGGATGATGGGTAGTTAAAGCTGGAAAAGTGATGAAGGGTGCTCCCCTTAATACCACAAACACATAACATAAATAGAGAAACAACAACAATATGCAAGAACAAAAAATTAGCTTCTTATTATCTCCACAAATGTGGAATTACAAACTTTCAGAATTACAATATGCAAAGCCACATGGGCATTCCCTTACAATATTCTATAGGATAAAGCCTCAAATCAATACCCAGATCTACTACCCATAACTACCCTAGACAACACTATGAGCCATCTTTATATAGGCATTTTCCACCACCCGAGAAGGTTCCAGAAATTTAGCCCATAGGGCCGACCAAACCTAGAATTATTTTATTTTTAAATTTATTACATCAGAGTCGGCTCAAAATAACTTTTGAAACCTGAACAAAAATTTTGAAGGAAAATTATTTTTTGTCATTTCAGGTGGCCTGACTTCCAGAGACCATAAGTCATCACCAGTTGACCCAATTGACTATTATAACTCCATTTCAGAAAGGCCACAAAGTTCTCTACAAGCTTTACTTGTGAAAGCACCTGTCACCCAAGTTTTCAACCTCATTTGGAGCCTCTAAAGCCTTCAAAACTGAGTTCAAAGTTTCTGTACCCTGCTGCCAATACCGAAAATCTTCAATATCTTCAAAACTAGACCTAATCTAGCCATGAAACTTTACTGGCAGGCTGATATGACTGAGATGAACCTCCACATGTCAGATCAAAACATTCTAAGATTTATGACCAACTTACTAAAAATAGCAAGTTTCCATAAATAGTAGCTCTACACAAGATAGCCCTTATTGAATACAAAAACATAAATATTTTTGGGTGATGCAAGATTGCTCTTACACCCAGGATTCTCCTGCATCAAAAAGATACATACAGATGATAATCTAGTAGATATGTTTACAAAGGTAGTCACAAGGGAGAAGTTGAACTCCTGTTCAACTTTGGTTGGTCTACTAGACTGAACAAAATAAAAGGGCAGTTGAGTCTAGCGTGGTTGGATCCAATGGGAGCCTCACAGGGTAGCAGTTTAGCTACACAATCAATCTCCAAGTGGGAGATTGTTGTTTGGTGTGGGGTCTGATCAGTCCCCAAGTGGGAGATTGTTAGCTTATGGTGATTGATCAGGAAAGTACTATCTAGGAAAGTACTGTACACTTTTCATTCATCGTAGGGTTAACTCGTCAAGTGTTTTTGAGTTGACACATCAAACATTTCCCTAGGTTGACTCGTCAAGCCTTTTCTTAGGTTGACTTGTCAAGTATTTTAGGGTTAACTTGTTAACTGACATAAGCCTTGTTATATTGTCTTAGAGTTAGGGATTTCATTATTATGTATGATTTTAGTACTTGCGAGGGAATTGAGCTGTAAGGGATTACAAATTGTAATCAGGTTGTAATCGCTAGATAATAAAATATTGGACTCACTATTGGTGGACGTACCCCATGAATTGGGTGAACCACATTAAATCTTTGTGTCTTGTGTTCTCTTCTATTTTGTTTGTTGTTTTCTGATATTGGTTATATTTGTATGTAATTTTTATTTCTGCCTTGTTAATCCTAATAAGGGCACCCACATCTGAAGTCAAAATAGAAAAATATGATGATCCTAAGGAAAATAAGAGTAAGACTTATGATAGCACCTCAATGCCCACAATCATAGTTGATCTAGAGTTGACTCCACCTCCTAAGCCTAGCGAGGTGTCTAAAAGGAAGAAATAGACCAATGTAAGCCACCCATCCTCAAGAATAACTAGAAGCAAAGGAAAGAACACTCAAGCACCTCCTAACGTAGGATTCAAATTGAACTTAGAAGTCTTGAGAACTAGAGTTGTTGATGAAGGAAGCATGGATCAAATAGAAAATTTCTATGATAAGTATCATGAGATTAACAAGTCAAAAATTCATCCTATGATCATCAAGCATATGATTAAGTTCAAAAAGTCAGTCTTGGAACTTAAGACAGTTATTCCTGATCATGTATGGAACATTTCAGATTCCTTGAAAAGATAAGCCATAGAAGAGGACATAAGAATAAGAGAAAAGACACTTGATGACAACCTCCCTGTTTGTTCACTGGAAGAGAAGATATTACTATTAGATTTGGTTAAACCACATCTGAGCACAAAAATCAGAACACTGTAGATAATGAACAAGGATTATGAGTTGGTTGCGAAGGAAACAAAGAAGGCATTTGAAAAAGTTCTTTTGGAAAGACACATGTACCCTCCTACTGCACCTACAACCCAAGTTCCCACTAAGAAAGTGAAAGAATCTAAGATCCCTAATGCACCTATGACAGGTCCATAGGATTCTGCACCCATAGCTGAAACAAAGGATGAAATAATTATGATTGATAATGTTGAAATATCCATGGTGGTGATAGACAAAGATCTAGATAAGTTTTGAAGAAGCCTTCATAAGTACTGAAGAGGCTGAGATCTTATGCGGTGAAGAATCACCTTTGCAACAAGAACAAGTCCAAATTGAAGACCTAACAAGATAGGAAGAAAAGAAGGAATATGAACCTCAAGAAGAGCCCAAAGTTGAGATCCCAGTGAAGGTAAAAAGTGAATTCATGGATGTAAGTCAAAGCACACTTCTTACTCCTAAATCATCCACATCATTGTTGTCAAGTTTGACTCCCAATACAACTAGTTTAGACTCATGGGGAGAAGAAGATATGATGAAGATAAGTGTATTGGCTATGGAGAAAGCCAAAGGAAAACAAGTAATGAGAAATCCTCTATTTGTTGAATCCATCAGCATAATGAACAATCTACTGCCTAAGGATAAGAAAGTGACTAGTGTTCATTCAGTGGAAGATGCCAGCACCATCTTGTCAAGCTTCAAAGAAAATTTCTCAAGTCTAGAAGAATCAACATCTAAGATTGCAAAAGAAGAATATATCAAGAAAAGGATAAATGAATTGATAAGAAATTTCTCACTTGACCTTAATTCTCTTAAAATTGGTCAAGAAATGCTAAAAGAGTTAGCAGCAAAAGGAAGGAAGATAATTACTGACTACATGAATAAGGACAAACTCACTACAGATATCTCTAAGAAGATTTAGGAAGTAGAATCTTTGATGGGAGCAGTAATAAAACCTATGGAAGATCCCTCTCGAGACATAAACATGTGCAATAATGTCTACCAAGGACAAATAGATAAAATTGACAAGGCAGAAAAAGAGATTGCTAAATTAAGGACTAGACAAACACAACTGAGAAATGCACTAGAGCCCTCTCTAGATGTACTAAATCAGAACATCAAGTAGATAGATGCCACAATTATAACATATGATCAAGGTCCCTGCACAAAGTTAGAAAAGTTGGAGAAGCTCACATATGCATTATGCATCCATCTTTAGACAATTGATGCACTCAAGGTTTTCTGGCAGCAAGAAATCAAAAACCTTCAAATTGCATACCTAGATGTATTTTCTTTGTAAGTACTTGAAGTTTTCTTTTTTGAGCACCTTTGTCATTAATGTCAAAGGGGGATTAGTGTATAAAGAAGAAGATATCATAGCAAGTTTTGTGTGTAAGTTAAGTCTAGCAACTTCACCATATTCCTGTGTTGCCATTAATGACAAAAGGGGAGATGATGAAGGGTGCTCCCCTTAATACCACAAGCACATAACAGAAATAGAGAAACAACAACAATAATATGCAAGAACAGAAAATTAGCTTCTTATTATCTCCACAAATGTGGAATTAAAAACTTTTAGAATTACAATATGCAAAGCCACATGGGCATTCCCTTACAATATTCTGTAGGACAAAGCCTCGAATCAATACCCAGATCTACTACCCAGAACTGCCCTAGACAACACTACGACCCTTCTTTATATAGGCAATTTCCACCACCCGAGAAGGTTCTAGAAATTTAGCCCTTAGGGCTGACCAAACTTAGAATTATTTTATTTTACAATTTATTACATCAAAGTCAGCTCAAAATGAGTTTTGAAACCCAAACAGAAATTTTGAAGAAAAAATTATTTTTTGCCATTTCAGGTGACCCAACTTCCGAAGACCATAAGTCATCACCCGTTGACCCGATTGGCTATTATAACCCCATTCTAGAAATGCCACAAAGCACTCTATAGGCTTGACTCATACAAAGCACCCAACACCCAAATTTTCAACCTCATCCGAGGCCTCTAAAGCCTTCAAAACTGAGTTCGAAGTTTCTGTACCCTACTGCCAATACCGAAAATCTTCAATATCTTCAAAACTACACCTGATCTATCCATGAAACTTTGCTGGCAGGCGGATATGACTGAGATGAACCTCCATATGTAAAATCAGACATTCCGAGATCGTAAGACCAACTTACTAAAAATAGCAAGTTTCCACAAATAGCGACTCTGCACAAGATAGCCCTTATTGAATACAAAAACATAAATATTTTTGGGTGATGCAAGATTGCTCTTACACCCAGGATGCTCCTGCATCAGGAGATTGTTGGAAAGTTGACTTTACCTTGTTTATATGACTAAGTTTTATGTTGTCATTATGGAAACAAAGTTGTATGAAGTTTTTTAGTTAGCACAGTAACTTGGAAGATCATAATTTGGCTAAGTATGAAAGACAAAGAAGACAAAGAAGCACCTGATGATTAGAGCATCAACGCACGTGTGTATGACTGAGTTCTAGTATGTGCCCTTGGATATAATCTTTTTAGTATGGTACTATGATAAGTCTAAGAACACATGGTCAGCTATGACAACATGAAGAAGTTACATCGAGTCTAAGTGACATAGTCAGTAAGTGGCAGAACAGAACAGAGCATGGAGCCAATAGATAGTTCTTTTATTAGGATATATCTTTTTGTTTTGTAAAGGCTATGATCCTATTGTAATAGTGTTGTAAACATGTAAATATCATTGTATGCAAACACGCTTGAGCCAATTAACTTGGAAGTGTTGTATGTGTTAAGTTATAGGCTAACCTAGTAGTTAGTTTTGGTTGAGTCTACTCATCATCTATAAATGTGACATGCACTTTTGTATTTGAGTATATATGGTATATAGAGAAGAGAAGAATTATGTGAAGTATGTATTTGAGCAGTAAGAATGATATAGAGTTTACAAGAGGTTAAAGCATCAATGCACATAAAAGAACTGATCAGACAAAAGTGTCAAAGTAGTAGTTCACCATTGTAGATATAGTGTGTATCTAATAACTAGGAGGTTGTAGCCTTCTTCATTGAGCAGTGAGATCTGGGAGTGAGCCATCCATCCCTAACAAGGTTTGTTACTTATAGACTCTTAACCGAGTCATTATACTCAACATTGTAATGACTACTCCTAATAGGGCAAAGGAACATTAACAAGTTCATAATACAAAGTACAAGTATTGTGGGTACTAATTCCCACCGGGGTTTTCCTCTAGCCAAGGTTTCCTCATAAACATATCGTGTGTTATGTGTTATGTTTGAATACTTCATTTTATTTAATATTCATTTCAGTATTTAAGTAATTGAATTTAGTTTCAAGAATTATAAATTAATTATAGAACACTGATTCACCCCCCCTCTTAGTGTTCCCATTCCTAACACCTTATTCCTTGTGAGAACTCCTTTTTCTATGCTCCCAATAATCTGATCAACAGGGTGATTTCTTGGTAGATTAATCTTATTAGGTGTCAGTGTCCCAGTTCTTGCTTCAACTCTATGTTCTTCTCTAGGTTCTTCTCTTATCTCCTCAATGTAACTCTCATTCTACAAATCACTGTCAATTTCATAAAATAATTCAACATTTTTTTGATCAATTCTAGGACAAACTTCTTCATCTGATTCATAATTAGGTATTCTTTCCTCAATTTGGAATTTTTCATCAATTTTAACATTTGCACTCTCAACAATAGTCTTAGTTCTTTTATTGAAACATCTATAATCTTTTCTTTTCAATGAATAACCAAGAAATATACCTTCATCACTTTTGGGATCAAACTTACCAATGCCATCATCTCTCTTAATATAAAACTTACTTGGGTATGTGCAAGATCATGGTATGCCAAAAAGTGGCAATGTGAAAAAGAAGTTTTGATTGATAGACTCTTTGAAAAACAACTATAACTTTCAAATAATATAACATTTTTTAAATCTGAAATATACATCACATTCTATGCCTCACCTAATACAATAATAATAAACAATTATTTTCAATTTGATGAAGTTTACACTAAGTTACTTGGTGGTCAGATACGAGAGTTTTTATATTCAGGAAAATTTGTAGTGGAAAATCATAATTAATTATTTACTTGGAAAAAATACAAAAAAATATAAATCACATCTGGACATGAGTCTACTACTTTTATCTAGAATCTTATAAAAAAATATTCTCATTTGATTTTGTTTAATGTGGTTAGACATACACCTACTTGTTATCTTTCTAGTCCTGATTGATAGACTTATTGAAAAATAGCTATAAATTTCAAACTGTATAACATTTTTGAAATAAAAAACATGTGCCACATTCTATGCTTTTCCTACTACAAGAAAAATTTAAAAAAATTTCAATTTGATAAAGTTTAGACTAAGTTAACATGGTTAAACATGAGAGTTTTTATATTCTAGAAAAGTTGTAGAAGAAAAATCATAATTAATTATTTACTTGGAAAAAAATTATAAAAAAATATGTGTCACATCCAGACATGAGTCTACTACTTATATCTAGAATCTTGTAAAAAAAAATTATCATTTGATTTTGTCTAAGCTGGTTAGACATACACCTACTTCTTATTTTTTTCCTAAAATTTTCATACTACTACATTGAAATTTGAAATTTTCAACATATAGAATAATTGTTTTTCAAAAAAGGCCTAGTATCTTAGATATTAAAGTCAATATTTTATAGATTATCTTCTTACATATTCTTGATATAATATTTATAACTTGTTCAAATTTTTATGTCAACTTTCCTAAACCTGATTTTCTGAATTTTCATTGCCACTTAAGGGCCTAGTTTGGCATACCATGATCGTGCACATACCCACTTCCAAAAATTCTAAAATACTTAACTGATGGTGCATGTCCAAACCATAATTCATAAGGTGTCTTATTTGTGTATGCTCTGATTTATACTATATTCATTCTATATACTGTTGTATTTATTGATTCTCTCCAAAATGTCTTCGCCAAATCATTTTCAAATAAGATAGCTCTTGCTACTTTAGTTACTGGTCTATTCCTTCTTTCCACAATACCATTTTTTTCAGGTGTTCTAGGGCCTAAAAGTTGTTTCTTAATACCATTCACTTCACAAAAAGTATTAAATTCCTTTGAAGTAAATTCTCCACCTCTATCAAACCTTAAACATTTAATCTTCATTCCAAATTCATTCTCAACTTTGTTCTTAATCAATTTAAACTTATCAAATGCTTGAAATTTTTCTTTAAGAAATACTATCCATGTCATTCTAGTAAATTCATCCACAAAAATCATAAAATACCTTTCACCATATAATCCTCTAGTCCTTGTGGGACCACTCAAATATGTATGAACAATTTCCAACTTTGTTGTTGATGTGAACTTCTTACTAGGAAATCAACTTCTCTTCAGCTTAGCCATAACACATTCTTTGCAAATCATGTTAGTATGTTTCATAATCTTAGGCAAATCTTTTACTCTAAATGTAGTACTTACTTTCACAATGTTATCAAAGTTAATGTGAGAAAACCTTCTATGCCATAACCTATTAGAATTATTTAGAACAATAGAGAGGGGTGGTGAATCAGTTTTTCTTAGGTCTAGATTTACCAATTGAACTTTCTAGCATTTCACCAATCTTAGATCTAATGACCAACACAACTCGGTCTCTAAAGTATATATCAAAAACATATAACGTGCAGTCCACTGTCCAAAAGTAATTAAATTGCAGAATATAACAACATTCACATCAAAATATTCACACAATTATAACACTAGGATTTATAGTGGAAACCCAACTTGGAAAAAACCACTTTGTAACATGCTACTAATATTTCAGTCTTCTAAAGTGAGCTCTGTAAAAAGCCAACCTTGTTAAAGGTTTAGAAACACACTGCTAGGTGTGACCCTGTTA
Source organism: Chamaecyparis obtusa (assembly GCA_027943335.1). Taxonomy (NCBI): domain Eukaryota; kingdom Viridiplantae; phylum Streptophyta; class Pinopsida; order Cupressales; family Cupressaceae; genus Chamaecyparis; species Chamaecyparis obtusa. The sequence continues at coordinate 100,269 of BSBK01012200.1, forward strand.
AAGGATTTAAACACTCTATCAAAAGTGACCTGGTTAAAGGATTTAAGTACATTCCATTTGAATGCCACCTTGATTAAAGGATTTATACAATGACTATTAGGTCAACCTTGATTAAAGGATTTATACTAATACAATGGTTAGAAAGTAAAAGTACTTTCTAATCTAAAAAAAATACAACTCACTTTGGAAATACAGATCCACTTTGCACATATATCCTAATTTACTGACTGGGCTTCATTTTCATCTCCATCACTGATCTGCTCAGAATTTGCTTCAAGAAATCACAACTTTGTTCAGATCCTTCACAATTTCACCTTTAGCCTTCTACTTAGACTTATCAGTCAATAGCATCAACAACTTCAGCTTCTTTTGTAACCTCACAATTAGTTTTCCCTTTATACCTCTTCAATTAGGTAGATCCATCTTTTTCCTCTTAATCTCCTACATAGATCTTAGATTTAGGTAAGATTCGTTGAATCCCTCCATCATTTAAGTTATTCATCCTTCCTTCTAGATACATCTTCAAATTTCTGATTGAATCCATAATAAAATGATTTACCATGCATTAAATACTCCATACAATAAATTAATAAAGTCAACACAATTTACATATCCCAAAAATTTAACTAAGTTGGCTGGGAATATCAATTCTTTCCCCAAATGTAAATTACTGACACTCGGTCAATATTGTGTTCGTCACCTCAGTCATCACTTTATATCTCAATCATCTCTGCAAACTGTATTTCTCAGCTAACACTATCTTTTCTCGGTAATTTCCTGTTGCTCAGCATAAACTGATGTTCATTCAGCACTAAATTTACTCAACATATACTAGCGCTCGGTCGACAATAACATCACTTAGGTTAAATTAGATTTCTACACTTTTTCTTAGTTAAGCCTACTTCTTCAGTCTTTCTTCTTACTTAGATAAACAATGCATTATTTTATCAAGGAGCCAACTAATCAAGTACCCATTGAAGTATCAAATAAGTCAACCTTTCCTTTGGTTCTCTTGTTATCTCATTGCCCTAATCCTCTTCATCAATCAATAGATATGGTACTCTCCTAGATAAAAATTGTCTTACCAATTAAGGTTTGACATCAATGATAATACAACAATTGTTTTAATTGCAGTTTCCAAAAATCTCCCTCTTTTGCATTGATGGAAACACCACATGAATAACACATGATATACCAAACAATCCAAAACTTTGTCTATGCATCAGATTTGTGTAACATGCTTAGCTTCATTTTGATTCACATATTTTCCTTTCCTAACTGTACACATAGTTACTCCCTATGAATTTTTCTAGTCAACCAACTGTCACTGAATCTCTCCCTCAAGTTCAATGAATCCTCTGTGTTTTCTCCAGAATATCTCCCTCTTTGACAATAATTCCAAACCAGTATCTAACACTTACATCTTCCACATTTAGATGTCTTCTAGTCAGTTTAGTATGTTGTATTTCTCCCTCTATCATCTGGCTTTTGACTAATTATTATCTTTGATGTACTTATCACAACTCTAGGCAACTCCTAAAGTGTGACCTTTTCTCCATCAATTTGTCAAATATTTTTTGTAGCATATTTGACGCAGTGCTCCTAGTTGGCTAAGCGGCCTTAGTTAGGGGAATCACCCCTAGTTTACCTCTAAGATATTCATGATCATCCTTAGGTAAAGCTTTTGTGAAAATGTCTGCTAGTTGTTCCTTTGTACTCACATATTCCATTCTCACTTCTTTGTCTTTCAATATATATCATTTACTCCCAAAGATTCTAAAATACTTCACATTAGGTGCATATCCATGCCATAACTCATAAGGTGTAGCATTTGTATCTTTCTTGGTTTTTACTTGGTTTAAGGTATAAATAGTTGTACTTACAACTTCTCTCCAGTATTTTTGTACAACATTCTTCTCAATCATCGGTGTTCTTGCACAATCCATAATTGACCTATTTTTTCTCTCTTCTATACCATTTTGTGGAGGTGTTCTTAGTGTAGACATTTGTCTCTTGATTCCTCTATCATTATAGAATAGATTGAACTCATTTGATATAAAATCTCCGCCTTGGTCAAATCTTGAACATTTCAGGCTTCTACCTATTTCTTTTCTAACTTTCTCCAAATACCACTTAAACAACTGAAATGCATCATATTTTTCTTTCAAAAACATTATAGTCATCATCCTAGTGTAGTCATCAACAAAAAGAATCAAGTACTTATCACCACAATAAATTTGTACACCCATATGTCTACAAAGGTCAATATGAACCAATTCCAAGATATTTTTAGAAGTGTATGTCTTGCTCTTAAAACTAGACTTTGTCATTTTTTCCCAATTGACATTGTTTACACATCACATTATCAGGTTTCTTCAATCTCGGCAAACCTCTAACTTTCTTCCTTTTACTAATATTTACCAGATTGTCAAAATTCACATTACACAACCTCTTATTCCATAACCATACATCATCAAACTGTACAAATAAACATGTTTCTTCAAATTGGTCTAGATAGAACAAGTTACCTCTTGTCTGTTCTCCACTTCCAATTAGTTCACTAGTGGTATTAAATATTTTACCTTTCCTGCGATGAAAATCCTCTCGGTAACTAGTACTATTCAACTATGAAACACTCAAAAAATTATAGCTAGGACCTTCAACCCAATAAGAATTTTCACATGTGATCTTATCAGTCAACTTAATTGATCCTTGACCTCTCACAGGATATGGTGCATCATTACCAAACTTAACACTTCTACCTTTGTAATGATCTAGGGTTTCAAATTTACTTTTATCACCAGTCATGTGCTATGAGAAACCACTATCAATAATCCATTTATCACCTTTACTCACATAAGAAATAAGTGCAGTTTTCTCATCTTCATTAGAATCATCTTTCATAGAAACATAAACTACTTCAATATCACATTCATCAAATTCACTAGTGTCATTGTCAATTTCCTATTCAGAAATATAACAGGGTTTCTTACCTCTATCTTTGTAGTCTTTGTATCTTCGGTGATTTGTGTCATTGTTCTTATCCTTGTACTTGCTTTCCCTTCTCTCATCCTTGTTAGTCCTGTCAAGACATCTTGTTGCAATATGGCCAACTTTGTTACATGGAAAATAGATTATAGTAAGCTTATGTTTATATTTCCCTTTTCCTCTTTTTAATCTTCTAGCCATGAGTGCCTCAAGATCATCTAGTTCCTCATCAAAACTATCACTATCACTGTCAGTGTCACTATCACTTTTGACACAATTTTCTTTTTCTCTCTTTGTCATGCCCCTGACAGTTCCAGGCTTTATTTTTCTATGTTATGTTATGTTATGTTATGTTAGACTTCTATGAGTTCAAACTCTGACTTCGTTCATTTGAACTTTGTTATTTGGATTAAATATGTTTATCTTTGTAATTTTGCTAGACACTCAGAGAATTATGTTTATTTTTGTTGCTTAATGAGTCTTTTTCTAATGACAAAATTGGCTTAGACAGAATTTTGAATATTGGTTTGATTATGAAATAAGGACAATTTAAATGGTTAGTCAATTGTTAGATTATTGGTTCATTATTATTATTATGGTTAATTATATCTTAATGACTATAGACAGTATATAGAGAATTATTGTTATTTAATGTTAATCAAATTCTGAATTTAATAATAAATAAACTTGTATATATGTATTTTTATACATATAAATTTGAGAAATTGTTTTAGTAATTATGTTATTTATCTTTTACTAAAACTATATGAATTATCTAAGTTAGTATATCCTATTTTGTATGTTAGTAGGAGGTTAGTGTGATGAAGTGTTAGTTATTTGGCATTGTCATGCGCTGTTATCTTAGATGTTTAAGTTAGTAAAATGACTAATGTTATTAACAAAGATATGTATTAATCTATCCCTAAGTCTTCTTATTATAAACTAGCTTGAAGACATGACTTATCGATAGGGTTTTAAATGCACTCTCATCACATTGAGGTGTTAGTGGGGTTTAAGCTATTTTTTGGGTTGTGGAATTGTACTTTGTTGGACATTTGGTAGGTAATGTGTTGTGTTTACTGCAAGAGATAAGTTTGCATTGAATGAACTTATCAATGAAAATTCATTGTTGTATTTGATGACCGCCATTAGCTCTGGTGAAGACTTGCAGTTGGATTTTGACTCCATTTTCCACCATGTTTTTCTGTGAGAGTTTGGGTAAACAGTTGGTTATGGACTTGTTTTCCTGTTGTATCTTACATGATAAGTGGCTTGGGATGGAAAGGGGTTTTCACAGCAAGTTAAACCCTTCTGTTCATGGTCATTTAGGAAGTTGGGTGTTTCATACCATTATCTCTACATTTTGGGCTCTCTTGCACAACATTTTGGCAGTCTGTGAAGCTCACTAGGCAGGGGCTAGCTTTGGCATTTCAGTTTTGGATATCTTCTCACAGGAATACCAGGCAAGGGCATCTCTCACCTTATCCTTTGTTTCCATTTTATGATTCTACAAATGAATTATTAGGATGTTAATTACCACTATTTATTAGTCAATGAATGTGAGGTTTTGTGTTTGAATACTTTGTGAGTTCGGTCATGAATCAGTCTTTTTCTTTCTTGGATAGATTAGGAAGTCATTTTAGTTAATAAATGCTATGATTAGTGGAGAAATTTGGAAACAAACGACTATTTAGTAAGAGATTAGTTTTAGTGTGGTATTAAACACAAGATTTTAATATGCTATTTTTGAGCATAATGTGTAGAGGGGCTTTCTCTGTACTCAGTATGAATTTGGCAATGTTTTAGTTAAAGTTGTGCTGAACTATGGGAATATAGTTATTGCAGATGATATATGGTTATTTCCTAGTATGTTTTGTTGTCGATGTATACTTTATCTTTGGTTAGTATAAAGGGAGTTAAACGGGAATGAGAACTAGTTTGGAATACAGGATGAGTGTTTGTTAAAAAAACTTCTTTAACGGTGTTCTAGTACTGTACCTATCGTTAGGAACACTGTAGCAGCATAATGTATTCAGTTTGTAAAAGTCTTGGTTATAAGGTGGATTCGGGTTTTTCTACCACTGTCATTAACCGAAGTTGGTATCGATGTTTTCTTTTGAGTTGTATTGAGGAAATGGGGATTAGTGGTATTTCATAGTGTTATTAGATACCTGTCATATTTTGTATTTACACTTGGAACATAAGTGTGGGTTAAAGTATTTTTTTTGGGTGAACTCCTTTAGTTATCTGGTGTCGATGTTTTGTCAAATGGGTGTTTTTCACTGTATGTATCAATCAATAGAGGAATGTGGATATCTTTGGTTATGTCAAAACTTGATTGTGAGCTTTATGATTCTTCAGTAATTAACACCAGTGTGTAATACAGTTGTAATGACATTAGGAAATTCTTAGGAGAGTCAATTACTATCTTGTTCAGACAGTAAGGAAAAACACTTTGGTATTTTGTTTAGAGGTAGAAGTCGATTATTATTATTATTATTCTGTCATTATTCTATGTATTCAGCAGATTTAGTAGTATATTAAGGTAGATGTATTCTATGACAGAACTAAGATAATTAGTATGGTTTTTCTATTGTATATTTATGGACTTAAATTATTAATTACAAGTTTATGCAATTAGATATGTACATATATACCTGCTGGGATATGTATATGTATACACAAGCCGTGGTGTATACATGTACATACGCCAACATGTATATAATAGATGCTATGACTGTCATTCTGAACTATTAATTACAAGCTTATATAATTATATATTCATATATATATACCTACTGGGATATGTATATGTATATGTATACACAAGCCGTGGTGTATACATGTACGTACGCCAACATGTATATAAATGGTATAAACTTGTAATTAATAGAGCAGGATGTATGGCCAATTAGTTTATAATAAATCAGTTATGGCAAGCTTGTATGTTTGTTAAAAGCGAAGGGTGTTGTGTTGATTCAGTTGATATATGATTATGTTAGTTCTCTTCTATTCAATGGAATCATGAAATTGATATGGACATTTTATTGTACATTTTTAGATTTAATGTTAAGTTAATGTGGAGATTATTTTGATTGGATTTGTGATGGAGAAAGAATTGTGATCTTTTCATCTTTTGAGAAACATCATGTTTATGAATGTATGTTAAGGAATATAGAAACATGATTTTATAATGGATCTCTGATTGCTGTTTCAATTTTGTAAATTGATGCAATATAAACAGAGTGTTAGTGAAATTGTGTAATGTAGATTATTTCACCGCTTTCATTAATTGCTAGATCAAGTGTTTTTGACATAATTCAAGTATGATCCTTAGATTGGGGGCTGACACTAGTCTAGTACCTTGTGATGATAGAATTTCTGTTAGTTGTGACTGACACTAGTCTATATCCTTATGGGAAGGAATTTATGTCAGTTGTTTAATTAAGTGATAATTATAAATTCAAGGGTTATGGGTTTCAATTAACAAGATAAAACATTATGGTTTCATTAGACATAATGGATTACTATGAGGTTCCTTACGGATACATAGCGTAGGTCCTTATGTGGACACCCATGAACTATTGGATCATTACTTTGTCATTTTCTTTACGAGTTTATTTCTGTTAGAAAGAGATATAGTGCTTGATGATTTTGGTGTAAAAGAATGGAATTATGTTATTTAGTTTTCAATTACATCTGTATTTAATCTACATAAATGTTATATTATACTGACTTTTATGATTGTAGATAATTGGAGATGATTCTTTTTCTTTATCATTGTAACTGAGCCTTGTCTACTGTTTGTGTTTGTGTTCATTTTGATTTTCAAGTTTTTAGATGGATAAATCAATGAGTATGGGACAGTGGATAGCGGTTGTTAAGTTTTATGGGAAACAGATCATTTCTTGGTTTTTAGTTATCAGGACTATTCATAGAATGTAAAGGATTGGTTTAAAAGGAAATTTTGTTTTGAGACTAAGTCTTTGTAAAAGAGTATTCTTATTACTTTGATGTAATTCAGTTGAAAACTAAAAAGCTATTAGAAGCAATTGCTATGATTTTATGTATTAGTTGGTAATTTTTTTTTAAATTTTTTTACTATGGTTCTACGTGGTTTTGTTTATGGTTGTATCTTCTTTAGTATCATCTTTTATCTTTAAGTTTAGATATGGGTGTTACATTTGGTATCAGAGCCCAAGTTTAAACACTCAGGGCTTGAGGGTTTTTAAAAGGGTTTTATCATTATGCTTCCGTTATTGATTTTATTGAACCATTCTATAGGATTTCAAGCATGCCTCCTGTTACACAAGGAGCACAAAGGTGTGGTGACCTAGTTGGTGCCGATTTAGGTAGAGGTAGGGGTGGACAATGCGGTCGTGGTCATGGCCGTGGTAGAGGACGAGGTCGCCAAGGAATACATGGTGATGAACAAGTTGATCCTTTAATAGGAATGGATCAGGAAGATCGAGAGGTACCTCAAGTTGAAGTTCTCCAATAGATCCTTGATAGGTTGGATAACATTGAAGCAAGGAACAATGTTCCAGATGGTATAGTAAATGCTCATGTTATACAAGTCCCAGTAGAAGAAGATCCTATTATCAGGACTCAGTTAAAAGACCTTTCTAAGCTCAAAGGACCATATTTCAATGGAACAGAGGTTGGTGCTGAAGCTGAAGCATGGCTCTTGAACATTGAAAGGTGTTTTATTCTCCATGATTATCACGGTAATGTGAAGGTTCGTTGGACCGTAATGCAACTAAGATCCTTTGCTTCCATATGGTGGAATATGGAACTAGAGCAACTTGGAATTCTTATCTCTCAGGTTACATGGAAGCTTTTCATAGAAAGATTCCACGAGAGATTCATGTCAGATTATTGGCGGCAAACTAGATTCGAAGAATTCTTCAGTATTTCATAAGGCAGCTCAATAGTGGAAATGTATGAGAGGAGGTTTTCCAACTGAAGAAATATTCCGGTTAGTTAGAGAATGATAAACCTTTGGTACAACACTTCATTAGGGGTTTGAACCCTAAAATTGGAGAAGAAGTGAGAACTTTCAAATCTAAGACAGTGAAAGAAGCTGCTGATCAAGCCAAGCTCACAGAATTGAAGTCAAGATTTTCAGCCAAGGGATCTATAAATCCACCAGCTCAAAGCAGTGGGAAGAATCAGAAACCTTATGAAGATAATATCAAGGCATTTTCCAATGGATCAAGTGGTAAATTTTAGAAGAGGAAGTTTGAAAAATTCTCCAAATCAAATAAGAGTTTCAAGGTTCCTGAGCAACCTAAGTCCTTTAAACCAACTCAGAGTGTACAACAGAGTTATGCATCACCTCCAGTGAACTCATCACAGGATAAAAGTACCAAGAGAGGAGCAGAGTGTTGGCAATGTGGGCAATTGGGGCATTTGCAATGGAATTATCCCCTTCAAGGCAATAGTCAGGTCAGGTCTAAAGCCACAGGTTTCGAGGCTACTGTTGGTGATTTTGGAAGGAATCATCACATCTTTGCTACTGTGGATCAGAAACAAGCAGATCATTAGAACACTGTGATTGAAGCTAGAGGTAATTACCATGGTAAGAAGATCTCTATTTTATTTGACTTTGGTGCCACTGGCTCTTTTATTTCTTCCAATTTGGTTAAGCAATGTGGAATTCGTGTGAGTAAAGCTGAATTGGCATGGCAAGTTGAGTTAGCATCAGGGACAAAGGTTGAATCAGGGTTTATAGCTGAAAATTGTAAGGTTCAATTTAAGGCTTTTACGACTATAGTTAACCTTAGGGTTATTCCTTTAGGTTCTTATGACATTATTCTGGGTATTGATTGGTTAGAGAAACACCAAGCTTTCATCGATTGTAGAGAGAAGACCGTTAGGTGTATCAATGATTATAGAACCATCAAGATTATTACAGGTGTTTAGAGGCCTATGTCAGTCAGAACTATTTCTACTAAGCAACTTCAGAGATGTTTTCAAAAGGGATGAAAATTGTTTTCTATTTCTATCAATGATTTTGATGAACCAGTTTCTTGGAACACCAGCTTAGATCATCCAATTTTAAAGGAATTCTCAGATGTATTTATTACAGAGCGTCTGGGAATCCCACCTAAAAGAGAAATTGATTTTAGGATTGATCTTTTGCTAGGAACTAAACATATTTCCAAGACTCCTTACCGTATGACCGCTCAAGAATTAGTGGAACTCAAGGTTCAACTTGAAGAACTCCTTGAGAAGGGACTTATTAGACCTAGTGTTTCACCTTGGGGAGCACCTATTATCTTCGTCAAGAAGAAGGATGGATCTTTGAGGCTTTGTATCGACTATAGACAACTGAACAAAGCTACCATCAAAAATAGATATCCTTTGCCTCGCATCAATGATTTGTTTGATCAAGTGAAGGGTGCCAAGGTGTTTTCCAAGATTGATCTCAAATCTGGATACCATCAATTAAGGATTCAAGAAGCTGACATTCATAAAACATCTTTTCACACAAGGTATGGGCATTATGAATTCATGGTAGTGCCATTTGGGTTGACTAATGTACCATCAGTATTCATGAGTTTGATGCAGGGAGTATTTAGGACTTTCTTAGACAAGTTTGTGGTAGTGTTCCTTGATGACATTTTGGTATATTCTAACTCCTTGGAGGAGCATGAGTAGCATTTGAGGCAAGTCTTTGAATGTCTCCACAGGAACAAGCTATATGCCAATCCTAAAAAATGTGAATTTTTCAAAACTGAAATAAGTTATTTGGGTCACATTATTATAGGAGATGGAATAGCTATTGATTCTGCTAAGATCAGGGCAATTGTAGAGTGGCCAACTCCAACCAATGTGTGTAAAGTATGAAGTTTTATGGGTCTGGCTAGCTACTATAGAAGATTTGTGGCTAATTTTTCAAAGATAACCCATTCCATTACTTCTCTCCAGAGAAAGGGTAAGAAATTCATCTGGTCAGATAAATGTGAAGAAGCATTCCAACATCTAAAGGAACGTTTGACTAGTGCACCAATTTTAGCGGTACCTGATCCTTCTAAGGAATTTTTTGTGTACACCGATGCCTCATTGGATGGTTTAGGGGCTATCTTGATGTAGGACGATAGGGTCATTGCTTATGAATCCAAGAAACTAAAGGATCATGAAATTAATTATCCTACTCATGATTTGGAACTCGCAGCAGTGATCCATGCTTTGACCTAATGGTGGCATTTTCTTCTTGGTCAACATTTTGAGCTTCATACCGATCACAAAAGTCTACAATATTTGTTCACACAACCCAATCTTAATGCATGTCAATGTAGATGGATGGAGTTTTTGTGTGAGTATGACTTCAAAATGAAGTATATTCAGGGTAAAGAGAACAAAGTAGTGGATGCTCTTAGCAGAAGGCGTCATGAACTCTCTTCTTTGATCCTCACAATTGACTTGAAAGAGAGAATACTTCTGAATCTGGCTACTGATCCTTGGTATTTAGATGTCAAAGCAGTGATTGATAGTGGTAGTGTATTAGAAGGCAGATTTGAGGGTTACTCTATCAACACTGAAGGATTAATGACTTACTGAGGCAGCATATATGTGCCAGAAGTCAGGGATCTTCGGAACCTAGTTATGACTAAAGCACATAAGGCACCTTATTCAGCACATCCTAGTGTGAAGAAGATGCATGCTGATCTTAAGCAGCATCACTACTGGCCGGGTATGAAGAGGGATATTGCTGATTTTGTGGCTAGATGCTTGGAGTGTCAGAGAGTAAAAGTTGAACATCAACATCCAGCTGGTTTACTTCAATCTCATAGCGTGCCTGAATGGAAATGGGATACCATATCCATAGATTTCATAGAGGGGTTACTATTTTCAGCTAGGCGACATGATGCCATTATGGTTGTTGTTGACCGGTTAACCAAGGCTGCCCATTTTAGTCCTATAAGATCCACTTATAATGCTGCATCTATGGCACATATTTATATGGAACAGGTTGTTAAGCTAAATGGGATTCCTAAGAAGATCATATCTGATAGGGATTCAATTTTTACTTCATCTCTATGGAGGTCTTTGCAGCATGAATTAGGTACTCAGCTGAACTTTAGTTCAGCATATCATCCCGAAACTGACGGACAGACTGAGCATGTCAATCAGATTTTGGAAGACATGCTTAGAATGTATCTGATGGATAGGCAAAATAGATGGGAAGAGTACTTGCATCTAGTTGAATTTTCTTACAACAATGGATACCATAGTTCTATAGGTATGGCTCCTTTCCAGGCTTTGTATGGAAGACCGTGTAGAACACCTTTAAGATGGGACAACCTTGAAGATAGAATTCTTTTGGGTCCCGAGATGCTTCAGGATTTAGAATAGCAGGTTAAGCACATCAAAGAACACATGTCTACAGCTCAGGACAAGCAAAAAAAGTATGTAGACCTGCATAGGATTGAACGTCAATTTGAGGTTGGGAATAAGGTATTTCTTCAGGTTAGACCTTGGAAAAGTCCTATTAAGTATGGTAAAGGGTCAAAATTGTCTCCTAGGTTTGTGGGACCATTTGAGATCCTAGAATGAGTGGGTCCAGTTGCCTATAGACTTTCTTTGCCTCCCAGTCTTTCATGAATTCATGATGTATTTCACATTTTCATCTTAAGGAAATATATACCAGATATTGCACATGTGTTAAATTGGAAAAATTTACAAGTGGTAGATGGTCAACTAATGCTGGAACCAGTACAGATCATCCAGTAAAGACAGTTAAATCTCATAGGACACAAGGTGGAGGAGGTAAAGGTGTTATGGGATCTTGATGATGTAGCTTCTGCAACTTGGGAAGATACAGGGGCTATGAGAGCTGCACATCCTCAATTATTTACAGGCTTCCAGGAGTAAGCCTAGTTTGGTGGGGAAGGGTGTCATGCCCCTGACAGTTCCAGGCTTTACTTTTCTATGTTATGTTATGTTATGTTAGACTTCTATGAGTTCGAACTGTGACTTCATTCATTTGAACTTTGTTATTTGGATTAAATATGTTTATCTCTATAATTCTGCCAGACACTCAGAGAATTATGTTTATTTCTGTTGCTTAATGAGTCTTTTTTTGATGACAGAATTGGCTTAGACGGAATTTTGAATATTGGTTTGATTATGAAATAAGGACAATTTAAATGGTTAGTCAATTGTAAGATTATTGGTTCATTATTATTATTATGGTTAATTGTATCTTAATGACTATAGACAGTATATAGAGAATTATTGTTATTTAATGCTAATCAAATTCTGAATTCAATAATAAATAAACTTGTATATATGTATTTTTATACATATAAATTTGAGAAATTGTTTTAGTAATTATGTTATTTATCTTTTACTAAAACTATATGAATTATCTAAGTTAGTATATCCTATTTTGTATGTTAGTAGGAGGTTAGTGTGATGAAGTGTTAGTTATTTGGCATTGTCATGCGCTGTTATCTTAGATGTTTAAGTTAGTAAAATGGCTAATGTTATTAACAAAGATATGTATTAATCTATCCCTAAGTCTTCTTATTATAAACTGGCTCGAAGACATGACTTATCGGTAGGTTTTTAAATGCACTATCATCGCATTGAGGTGTTAGTGGGGTTTAAGCTATTTTTCAAGTTGTGGAATTGTACTTTGTTGGACATTTGGCAGGTAATGTGTTGTGTTTACTACAAGAGATAAGTTTGCATTGAATGAACTTATCAATGAAAATTCATTGTTGTGTTTGATGACCGCCATTAGCTCTGGTGAAGAGTTGCAGTTGGATTTTGACTCCATTTTCCACCATGTTTTTCTGTGAGAGTTTGGGTAAACAGTTGGTTATGGACTTGTTTTCCTATTGTATCTTACATGATAAGTGGCTTGGGATGGAAAGGGGTTTTCACGGCAAGTTAAACCCTTCTGTTCATGGTCATTTAGGAAGTTGGGTGTTTCATACCGTTATCTCTGCATTTTGGGCTCTCTTGCATGACATTTTGGCAGTATGTGAAGCTCACTAGGCAGGGGCTAGCTTTGGCATTTCGGTTTTGGATATCTTCTCACACGAATACCAGGCAGGGGCATCTCTCACCTTATCCTCTATTTCCATTTTATGATTCTGCAAATGAATTATTAGGATGTTAATTACCACTATTTATTAGTCGATGAATGTGAGGTTTTGTGTTTGAATACTTTGTGAGTTCAGTCATGAATCAGTCTTTTTCTTTCTTGGATAGATTAGGAAGTCATTTTAGTTAATAAATGTTGTGATTAGTCGAGAAATTTGGAAATGAACGATTGTTTAGTAAGAGATTGGTTTTAGTGTGGTATTAAACACAAGATTTTAATATGCTATTTTTGAGCATAATGTGTAGAGGGGCTTTCTCTGTACTGAGTATGAATTTGGCAATGTTTTAGTTAAAGTTGTGCTGAACTATGGGAATATAGTTATTGCAGATGATATATGGTTATTTCCTAGTATGTTTTATTGTCGATGTATACTTTATCTTTGGTCAGTATAAAGGGAGTTAATCAGGAATGAGAACTAGTTTGGAATACAGGATGAGTGTTTGTTAAAAAAACTTCTTGAACAGTGTTCTAGTACTCTACCTATTGTTAGGAATATTGTAGCAGCATAATGTGTTCAGTTTGTAAAAGTCTTGGTTATAAGGTGGACTCGGGTTTTTCTACCACTGTCATTAACCGAAGTTGGTATCGATGTTTTCTTTTGAGTTGTATTGAGGAAATGGGGATTAGTGGTATTTCATAGTGTTATTAGATACCTGTCATATTTTGTATTTACACTTGCAACATAAGTGTGGGTTAAAGTATTTTTTTTGGGTGAACTCCTTTAGTTATCTGGTATCGATGTTTTGTCAAATGGGTGTTTGTCACTATATGTATTAGTCAATAGAGGAATGTGGATATCTTTGGTTATGTCAAAACTTGATTTCGAGCTTTATGATTCTTCAGTAATTAACACTAGTGTGTAATACAGTTGTAACAACATTAGGAAATTCTTATGAGAGTCAATTATTATCTTGTTCAGACAGTAAGGAAACACACTTTGGTATTTTGTTTAGAGGTAGAAGTTGGTTATTATTATTATTATTCTGTCATTATTCTATGTATTCGGCAGATTCAGTAGTATATTAAGGTAGATGTATTCTGTGATAGAACTGAGATAATTAGTATGGTTTTTCTATTGTATATTTATGGACTTAAATTATTAATTACAAGTTTATGCAATTAGATATGTACATATATACCTGTTGGGATATGTATATGTATACACAAGCCGTGGTGTATACATGTACATACACCAACATGTATATAATAGATGCTATGACCGTCATTCTGAACTATTAATTACAAGCTTATATAATTATATATTCATATATATATATACCTACTGGGATATGTATATGTATACACAAGCGGTCATGTATACATGTACATACGCCAACATGTATATAAATGGTATAAACTTGTAATTAGTAGAGCAGGATGTATGGCCAATTAGTTTATAATAAATCGGTTATGGAAAGCTTGTATGTTTGTTAAAAGCGAAGGGTGTTGTGTTGATTCAATTGATATATGATTATGTTAGTTCTCTTCTATTCAATGGAATCATGAAATTGATATGGACATTTTATTGTACATTTTTAGATTTAATGTTAAGTTAATGTGGAGATTATTTTGATTGGATTTGTGATGGAGAAAGAATTGTGATCTTTTCATCTTTTGAGAAACATCATGTTTATGAATGTATGTTAAAGAATATGGAAACATGGTTTTATAATGGATCTCTGATTGCTGTTTCAATTTTGTAAATTGATGCAATAGAAACTGAGTGTTAGTGAAATTGTGTAATGTAGATTATTTCACTACTTTCATTAATTGCTAGATCAAGTGTTTTTGAGATAATGCAAGTATGATCCTTAGATTGGGGGCTGACACTAGTCTAGTACCTTGTGATGATAGAATTTCTATCAGTTGTGACTGACACTAGTCTATATCCTTATGGGAAAGAATTTCTATCAGTTGTTTAATTAAGTGATAATTATAAATTCAAGGGTTATGTGTTTCAATTAACAAGATAAAACATTATGGTTTCATCAGACATAATGGATTACTACGAGGTTCCTTACGGATACATAGCGTAGGTCCTTATGTGGACACCCATGAACTATTGGATCATTACTTTGTCATTTTCTTTGCAAGTTTATTTCTATTAGAAAGAGATATAGTGCTTGACGATTTTGGTGTAAAAGAATGGAATTATGTTATTTAGTTTTCAATTACATCTGTATTTAATCTGCATAAATGTTATATTATACTGACTTTTATGATTGCAGATAATTGGAGATGATTCTTTTTCTTTATCATTGTAAATGAGCCCTGTCTGCTATTTGTGTTTGTGATGAAGGGTGCTCCCCTTAATACCACAAACACATAACAGAAATAGAGAAACAACAATGGTAATATGCAAGAACAAAAAATTGGCTTCTTATTATCTCCACAAATGTGGAATTACAATATTTTAGAATTACAATATGCAAAGCCACATGGGCATTCCCTTACAATATTCTGTAGGACAAAGCCTTGAATCAATACCCAGATCTACTACCCAGAACTATTCTGAACTGCCTAAGACAATAATACAACCTTCCTTATATAGGCAACTTTCCACCGCCTGGGAAGGTTCCAGAATTTTAGCCAATAAGGCCGACCAAACTTAGAATTATTTTATTTTACATTTTATTACATCATAGTCGGCTCAAGATAACCTTTGAAACCCGAACAGAAATTTTGAAGAAAATTATTTTTCACCATTTTAGGTGGCCCAACTTCCGAAGACCATAAGTCATCACCAGTTGACCCGATCGGCTATTATAACCCCATTTCAAAAATGCCACAAAGCACTCTACAGGCTTGACCTACGCAAGTGCCCGTCACCCAAATTTTTGACCTCATCCGGGGCCTCTAAAGCCTTCAATACTGAGTTCAAAGTTTCTGTACCCTGCTGCCAATACCCAAAATCTTCAATATCTTCCAATATACACTTGATCTGGCAATGAAACTTTATTGGCAGACTTATATGACCAACATGAACCTCCAAGAAAGAAATCAGATCATTCTGAGCACATACAAAAATTACCAAAAATAGTAACTTTCCATAAATAGTAGCTCTACACAAAATAGCCCTTATTGAATATAAAAATAGAAATATTTTTGGGTGATGCAAGATTGCTCTTACACCCAAGATGCTCCTGCATCAGACACCCAGGGTAATTTAAAAAGTGACCCTATCACGACTCAGGTGTGCAGAGGAAAACTAAGAGGGTTAACCTCCACCCTTGTTAGCCATGATGAATCTTCAATAGGTCATCCTTTCCACTTGACCAGATATTCTTCATATGTCCTGTTCCTTGTGCTTCTACCAACATGATTGTCTAGTATATCCTCGATCTCCTTAGTGTCTGAACTAGTTGCTGGGATACTCCACTGTGCTGCTGTGATCTCATCTTCAACACCTCCTTCATGATACTCTGTCAGATCTGAAATGTTAAACACTGGTAAAATATTTAGCTCGGTAGGAAATTCTACCTCATATGCATTTCCTGAATCATGTTTCTTTAGTATCTTACATGGTCCAAACTTCTTCATTTTTAGCTTGTTATATGTACCAACTGGAAACCACTCCTTCCGCAAATGAACCATGACTTCATCACCAACCTGAAATTCCTTATACCTACTTTTCTCATTTGCCTTAGCCTTATACTGTGCGTTCATCTTGGTAATATGCTTCCTAACCTCCCCATGGATGTTCTTCAAGTGTTCTACAAAATCTTCAGCTTCAGCACTACTTATTTCTCCTTTATCTATCTTCCTCAATTCAGATGCATTTCTTGGACTACTTCCATATACAATCTAGAATGGTGATTTACCAGTGCTCCTGTTGACAGAATTATTGTATGCAAATTCCGCCTGTGGTAAAATTAAATCCCATCCTATTGGCTTATCTCCAACCAAACATCTCAGCAAATTTCCCAAACTTCTATTCACCACCTTTTTCTGTCCATCAGTCTTTGGATGATGTGATGAACTGAACTTTAAATCTATCTTCAACTTCTTCCATAATGTATGCCAGAAATATCCAACAAACTTAGTATCTCGATCTGAAACTATGGTCTTTGGCAAACCATGTAGTCTCACCACTTCTCTGAAAAACAATCCTGCTACACGAACATCATCATTAGTCTTCTTGCAGGGAATGAAATGTGCCATCTTTGAAAATCTGTCAGCTACTACAAAAATTGAATCATGTCCCCGCTGAGTCCTTGGTAAACCAAGAACAAAGTCCATACTGATATCCTCCCAAGGCTTCTGCAGTATAGGTAATGGATGATACAACCCTGTATTCTGCTTCACTCCTTTCACCTTCTAACATACTCTGCAACTCTATACAAACTTCTTCACATCTTACTGCAATTGTGGCCAATAATAATTCTCACCAACCAAAGCAAGGGTTTTATCATGACTAAAATGTCCAGCCAATAGAACTATTCTTCTCCTTGATGAGATTTTCCCTCATAGAACTTTGTGGAATGCACAACTGACTCCCTCTGAATAGCATATCATCCTGGATGATGAAATCCAACCATTTCATCCTGTCTAGAGTAACAGGTTCTGTACAAGCTTTCCAAGCTTCACCAAAATCAGGATCCTCTGGATACAAATTCTTGAGTTCATTGAACCCAACCACTTCAATCTGCATTTCTGTCAGCAATAGTTGCCTTCTGCTAAGAGCATCTACAACCCTATTAGACTTTCCACTCCTGTGTTTCAAAATAAATGTATAACTCTGCAAAAACTCAACTGATTTCAAATGCCTTTTATTCAATTTTCCTTGACTATTCAAATATTGCAAAGCTTGATGATCAGTATACAAAACAAACTCCTTAGGAAGCAGATAATGTCTCCACTTCTTTAATGCCTAAACTATAGCATAAAATTCCTGATCATAAACAGAATATTTCCTCTTGGCATCATTTAACTTCTCACTCAAATAAGCAACAGGTTTACCTTCTTGGCTCATAACAGCTCCTATTGCAGTACCACTAGCATCACAATCTACTTGAAACACCTTATTAAAATCTAGAAGTGCTAAAACAGGTTGTTTTGTAACTTTTTATTTCAATAAATGAAAACTCTTTTCTGCTCCTTTAGTCCACTTAAACTCTTTTCTATCCCCTCTCATTGTTTCAGTCAAGGGTCCACAAATACTGCTAAAATTTCTGATAAAATTTCTGTAAAAGCTAGCTAGACCATGAAAAGATCTTACCTCAGTAGCACTCCTTGGAGTAGGCCATTCAAGGATAGCTTGTACCTTCTCTAGGTCCATTTTTAGACCTTCTACTGAAACTACAAATCTCAAATACACTAACTCTTTCTTCACAAAACTGCACTTCTTCAAATTAATCAACAATTTCTCTTCTCTCAACTTCTCAAATACCATACAAATATGTATCATATGCTCATCCAATGTCTTACTAAAGATCAAAATATCATCTAGGTAAAAAATGACAAACTTACTCAGAAATTCTTTCAGAACCTTGTTCATGAGCCGCATGAAAGTGCTCGGTGCATTGGTTAGCCCAAAAGGCCTGACTAACCACTCATACAGTCCTTCCTTTGTCTTGAAGGAAGTCTTCCATTCATCTCCTTCTCTGATCTGAATCTGACGATATCCACTCTTCAGATCTATCTTTGAGAAATACACAGCTCCACTCAAATAGTCCATAATATCATCCATTCGTGGCAATGAAAACTTGTACTTGATTGTGATCTTGTTTATTGCTCTGAAATCTGTACACATCCTCCACTCTCCATTCTTCTTTGGTGCTAATACCGCTGGTACAACATAAGGACTCAGATGTTGGAAATATTTAGGGATTAACCGAGTTACTAAGAGGGGAGGGGTGAATCAGTAACTTCAAATTTTCTTACAATTACAGATGTATTAGCATATAGTTCACTTTTTCATTATGCATATAGAAAGTGTGAAACTTAAAAACATTCACAACAGTGACACATAGATTTGGTTACCCAGAAACCTTCCAAAAAGAAAGTAAAACTGGGGTGGGGATGAAACCCACAAAGCTTTAGTACTGCAGAATAAAGTTGGCCAGTTAAGGCTTACAATTTGATCACTTCTGATGATCTGCCCTGTTAGGAGCAAAAAGGATTGCTAGATCCACCTTGTTAAAGGATTTACAAACATATAATGAAGTATGCACTCGGTAAAGAGATTTTACAATAGACTGTTAAGTCTACCTGGTTAAAGGATTTTAGTACTGATTCACCTATTAGGATGAAATAGTAGATCTCTTGCTTTGCAACTGGATTGCTGATTGAGATTCGCTGAATGTACTGATCACCTTCTATGATGAATTTGTCTTTGTTGTTCCCTATACTGCTGTAGCCCTTTGTAATTTGCTTATCTCTGCCTTTTCTTTTTATTCACATTCATACTCATATAATTTCATCTTGACATCTTTACAACATTGTTTATATACAAGTCTAAATAATTAATTACAATTACAAAGTCGGCTTGACAAATAAACATAAGTGCCACTAAGTCAGCCCAAGTATGGTTACACGATTTTTGCAAACTAACTCAGTGACTTTCTGATACTCGGCGTCCACTGCATTACTCGACATCATCATGCACTCGGTAGAAGTGAAGGCACAGTTCATACTAACCACTCGGTAGGTTTTGAACTTGGTAAATACTGGTGACTCGGTAGACACAATGTTACTCGGTTTATACTATCCTGCTCGGTTTGCACTGTCTTGCTCGGTTTGCACTATTCTGCTTGGTTTGCACTATTCTGCTCAGTTTGCTCGGTTTGCACTGTTCTGCTCAGTTTGCACGGTTTGCACTGTTCTACTCGGTTTGCACTGTTCTGCTCCGTTTGCACTCAGAATGCAAATAAGTGTTGTCACTAGTGGCAATTCTACTTAATGCCAACAATCTCCCCCTTTGGCATTAGTGAGAAAACCACTTATTGCTCAAAACTTATATACACTTATTGATTTTTTATAAATTTGTCTTTGTCATAGAGCATTATACATTATCTCCCCCTTTCAATGTGCTAACTTTTTCTATATACAAATCTCCTTCTATACATATCTCCTTCTATACATATCTCCCCCTTTTTGACAATAATGCCAAAGGTGTATATACAAGTGATTTACAGAGAGAATCCAAAATTTGATAGAAAGTCAGAATGTACCTTCATGATTAGTGCCAGGGTTCTGTCCCAATTTTCTTGTAGAATCTTGCATGTTTGGATTGCAATTTGGACTTCTGCAGAGAGTTCAATCATGTGATCTGCTATAGAGAACTGATTGTCATGGATCAATGTTTTGGAATGTTCAATGTGCTTATACATTGTATTCATGATGGGAAGGATCATATTCTGGATGTCTAGCAGTGTGGACCGGATCCTTCTGTCTTCTTTTAGTAGATCTGACTACATATTTGATAGATATGAGACTTTCATGTGATGAGCAGAGCTTGAACTTGGTTCAAGTTGCAGCTTCTGTATGCTAATCTTCATATCCTCATCCATTTTATTCATTTTATCCTTAACATCCTTTGTGAACTCGGCAATATTGCACAGTCTAGCCAAAAGAGAGGTGATATTTGAATAGGTAGATTCAATATTTGACAAATCTGAACACAATTCCACTTAATTAATAGCTATGTGCTGAGCAATGTGCTCAAGCACTTTATTGTTGAATCTCTTCTCAGCTCTTTCAACTAACTTTTCTATCCCAGATGAGTCCTCATTGTATTTATTTACTGCTTCAGCTAATTGTAGCAAAACATGCTGAGAGGAGTCTACTTTAATGCCTAATGCATCAGACAAAATGTCTTTAGCATCTTTAATGATTTGATATTCCTTGTCTCTTTCCTCTTTAAGCTTCTTTTGCTTTGCTTTCCTTTGGAGGATTTCACCTATATTTTGCATTTGGTCCGCTGATAGATTTGCAAAATCTAATGTTGGAATCTCTATTTCTTCATCTAGGTCTATATCCTCTACTATATTCTTACCCAAAAATTTTATACTCGGTAGAGCCTTAGGCTTATCTGTACTTAATGCCTTAGTAGTAGTGACAATAGACATAGTTGGACTGGCTATAGAGACTAGCACACTATCTACTGGAGAACTTAAAATATTTACACTTGTAGAATCAAAAACTAGAATACTTACTGCTGGAAAACTTGATGAAATGGGAGACTGCAACTCGGTAGAAGAAATGGTGGTTGCTTTTGATGTTGCTATAGGTGATTGGACAAAAGTTGAAGTTGTCACAACCATGCTTGAAGGTGTCTCCGGGCTAGATGTAGAAACTTTAACTGGAGAGGTAGGAAGGGATGCAATGACTTCTGCTGCTATCCTCACAGTATCATCTACCTCAGTGGCTTCTTCTTGTTTATCATTGTCATCTTCAATATCTTTTATTATTACTATTTCAATACTTGGTTGGTGAAGATGGTATATGTTCTTCCATGTAGCATTTGCAGCCTTCACAACCGATTCGATATTGTTGATCAGAATCAAACAAGTATTGAACCTTAGTGTCATCTTATTTTCATTTTCTTTTAATGCCTTCTTTACTTCATCATTTTTCAACCTCAGTATTAACTATCTCAGGGTTTGATCAAATATGTCTATCACAGTTTTCTTTGCATTACTCCACTTTATTTTTATTGGATTTAATAAGACAGCTAGAACCTGTGGGGCTATTTCATCAGGAGAGTATTTCCACTGTCCCATCTTTTCAATAACAACATCTTCTATTTCCTTCTGTTCTATTTCTGATCTGGTTTCATATTTAAAAGATTTATGTTACTTACTCCAGATCCTGATCTATCTCTAAAAAGTTTGATCCTCTCTTGAAAGTTTAGAGGAGGCCTTTTGAATACTATATCTTTGTTTGCCTTATCTTTATCTGCCTTACCTCTTGCACTTCTCCTTGTAAATACAACAGTGGGAGGCTTAGGTGCCTTAGTGATAAAAACCTTTCCTTTCTTCTTTGTAGGTTCTGGTTCCTCTATTTTCTCATCCTTTTCCTTTTCTTCTTCATCGATATCTTCTTTGTCCTCGGTTAGCATTTGCATTTTGGCTATCCTCTTCTTTCCTTTGTTTACCGCCTGTGGAAGTTTTATGCTTAATTCAATTCTTACCTTTGCTTCATCATATGTTCCAAAATATGGAGCTTTGGGATTAATAGGCTGATTAAGAAGGGCTTCAATGATATTCTTGGTTTCATCAATATTTACCTCATAAGGAAGAGGTTTTACATATACAATCCTCGGTTTAGTTGCTTGAATATATACATTGTCACAGTCTACCATGAAACAAATGTCATCCTTGTAATCCTCCACCAACTTCTGTGGAATCCAGAATCTATCATTCATCTTCTCTTTGAAGGACTCAAAATAAATATCCATTATACTTTCAAAATTTTCACCCATTTCTGAGATGTATTCATTTATTTCATAAAGTGTTGGTACATCTTTTCTCCATACAAATTTTCCTTTGGAAGGGAAGAACTTTTGAACATAGAAGAATAAACAGACTAGTAGGGATCCAAACTTACATGGATTGTTTTTGGAAGTTTGAATGCTTTCCATGTTCTTGTTAAACTGTTTTAATAATAAATCTGCAAGGTCAAATGATAGGTTGTTCTTGACCACTTTGTATGCTAGGTCAATAGCTTCACAGGAGACACTATTTTGTCAACTTGAACTATATATTTTATGGGCAATAATGTGTGTACCAAACTTTAGTTCAGCATCGGTAATGCTGCTAACTTTCATGCCTCTACCATCCCATTCGGCTAGGGTTTTCTTTTCCAGTTCCGACCGACCTAGGGTTTTGATATTTTTTGCTTTGTTCAACATGGGAAGACTGGTGATTTGATGAATCATCTTCTTGGTGATCTCTATGGGTTGCTGTAGCCAAATCTTGCCATCATATATACGGCTGAGAATGTATCTAACCCATTTATCCTGAAAGTTTCAAGGCAAATGTGCAATGTGAACTAATCCCTTATCTTCCAGATGTTTGTGCTCGGGTTTCAGAATACCATCCACACATAGTTCTTCATGCACAGTATCTAGTTCTAGGTTTCCCATTTCATGAATTGTATAGTTGAAATGATTGTGAATATCGTTAATAAGTAGTACCTTAGGAGGAATCTGAGATTGAGCTCTATTTGGGTCTAGGGCTGCTGCAATTGTGGGCACGATCTTGAAATCTGGTGCTTTCCATTCCCCTTGGACTAACATATCAGATCCTTTCTTCGCTGAGGTGTTGGATGATGCCATGGTAGCTCACAGAAAATTCTTTTCGCAAAAGGTATTTGATTCGCTGGATTGCTCTTGAAGTTTTCTGCTCTCAAAGTGCTAAAATTCACGGTGAGAAATGAGTTCGATTTCTTGCCTTTTGTTTACAACTCTGTCATTAATGCTCAGTACAAATTAGGGTATGAATTCCGACAGACTGTCACCCACTAAGTATTAATTGCTCAGTGAAGACTTCGCAACTTGGCAAACTCGAGAATTCATATTTCTTCGACCTCGCTCAGTAAAGACTAATACCGACCTTGTTCGGTTAAGACTAATACCGACCTTGTTCGGTAAAGACTAATACCAACCTTGTTTGGTAAAGACTAATACTGACCTTCCTGTGATCTTACTGCATCTTGTATGCTGATTTAGATCTTTCTTTTAATTCGGTTCTGGAACTGCTTGAAGTTTGTCTAGGAGAATACAGTTCCAGTGCTTTCTTGGAAATTTAGTTTGAGTCGGTAGAGCCACCCATTCCATTACTTGGACTGGTTTGCTCAGTAGATTTAGGAATCCACTTTTGTCTCACCTGTTTCCTAACCTTAGTTGCTTCATTCTTCTTTCCATCTTCAACTTCACTAGCATTCATGCAGTTTCTAGCTATGTGACCGAGTTTAGTGCATTTGAAGCATCTTACGGTAGTATCTCTTTTCCTTAGATGATGTTTTATGCAGTTCATGCCAATGTGTCCATATTCTCCACAGTAATGACATCTACACCAGGTGTTGTAGTCCCATCCAAACATTGCTTTCATAATTTGTTCTACTAGATTGAATGTCTTGGATCTGCATTCAGATGCTTTGTGACCTTGTTTGTTGCACTTGTGACAATTACCTCTGAATCTAGGTTTTTCCCTACATTCATTTGCTTTGTGACCATGTTGATTGCAGTTGTAACATTTTCCATTGAATTCTGCTTTTTCATTGTTCCAACATTTATTTGAAGTATGTCCTATTTTACCACAATGATTACAAGTAGGTTTTTGATTTCTTTGAGTACCTTGCTTAGAGGATTCGCCTTCTCCTTTGTATCCAAGTCCTACTTTTCCTTTCTGCCTATGCAGATTTCGCTCATACAGTTGATTTAAGTCTTCTTGGCTTTTCAGCATTCCTTCATTGATTTGTTTTTTGACGTTTAGGTCATCCACCAATCTTAGATTGATTTCCTTTTCAGATCTTAGTTCATCTCTTGTGTTTTCTATCTCTGATCTTAAATTCAGAATTTCCTCATTTGTATGGGAGATCTAATCAATTAAGTTTGCTAGCTGAAGGGTTTTATTTTGAACTTCATTGTTCCTTCCATCTAATTCATCTTTCAACTTGTTTCTTTGTTCTAAGATCTCACAAAATCTTGTTGAGTGTAGCTCTTGTTCTCTTTTTAATTTTCTCACTTCTTCCTGCAGAGACCCATTCTTTTCTAGGAGTTCTTTGACAACATTGTTTGCTTCATCTGAGCTATTTGAGGGAAAAAGATCTTCAATCTTTTTTTCAATGTAATTCTGATCATTCATCTAATTTGCAAGTTCCTTCCTTCTTCTTAGAGATTGGGAAAGATGTTCTTTTGCTTCCTTGAGTTTAGCTATGGCCATTTCCAGATCTAGCTTTTCATTTTCAATCACCTTGTTCAGTTTGAATACCTCCATTGTCCTGGATCTTTGCTCAAGCTAGTTAAGCTTTATCTTGAGAACCAACAATGCTCTGATACCAATTGTTGGAAATATTCAGGGATTAATCGAGTTACTGAGAGGGGAGGGGTGAATCAGTAACTTCAAATTTTCTTACAATTACAGATGTATTAGCATATAGTTCACTTTTTCATTATGCATATAGAAAGCGTGAAACTTAAAAACATTCACAACAGTGACACATAGATTTGGTTACCCAGAAACCTTCCAAAAAGAAAGTAAAATTGGGGTGGGGATGAAACCCACAAAGCTTTAGTACTGCAAAATAAAGTTGGCTGGTTAAGACTTACAATTTGATCACTTCTGATGATCTGCCCTGTTAGGAGCAAAAAGGATTGCTAGATCCACCTTGTTAAAGGATTTACAAACATACAATGAAGTATGCACTCGGTAAAGAGATTTTACAATAGACTGTTAAGTCTACCTAGTTAAAGGATTTTAGTACTGATTCACCTGTTAGGATGAAACAGTAGATCTCTTGCTTTGCAACTGGATTGCTGATTGAGATTCGCTGAATGTACTGATCACCTTCTATGATGAATTTGTCTTTGCTGTTCCCTATACTGCTGTAGCCCTTTATAATTCGCTTATCTCTACCTTTTCTTTTTATTCACATTCATACTCATATAATTTCATCTTGACATCTTTACAACATTGTTTATATACAAGTCTAAATAATTAATTACAATTACAAAGTCAGCTTGACAAATAAACATAAGTGCCACTAAGTCGGCCTAAGTATGGTTACACAATTTCTGCAAACTAACTCGGTGACTTTCTGATACTGAGCGTCCACTGCATTACTTGGCATTGTCATGCACTCAGTAGAAGTGAAGGCACGGTTCATACTAACCACTCAGTAGGTTTTGAACTCAGTAAATACTAGTGACTCGGTAGACACAATGTTACTCAGTTTATACTGTCCTGCTCGGTTTGCACTGTCTTGCTCAGTTTGCACTGTTCTGGTCGGTTTGCATTGTTCTACTCAGTTTTCTCAGTTTGCACTGTTCTGCTCGGTTTGCACTGTTCTACTCGGTTTGCACTGTTCTGCTCAGTTTGCACTGTTCTTCTCAGTTTGCACTCAGAATGCAAATAAGTGTTGTCACTAGTGGCAACTCTGCTTAATGCCAACATTAGACTCTCTCGAATCAATCCTTTCTATAACAACTCATGTACTTGTCTGTTCAACTCCTCACTTTCTGCAGGTGTCATTCTGTGTGCTGCCTTATTCGACAAACTCACTCTTGGGATCAAGTCCATCTGATGACTGATCTTCCTGACTGGTGGTAATCCATCAGGCACGTTATCGAATACAATATCCTGAAACTCATTCAACAAATCTGCAACTTCTACACGAACATCTTCTACTTCTTCTTTACCAGCTTTTGGAATTAAAGAAAAACATACATGCTCATGCCTCATACCATCTAGAAAATTTCTTCCATTAACAAAAGTTATCCTTGCATTACCACATACCTTTTCTCCAATCTCCTTCAATGGTTTTAGCTTATGTCGCACTCCATCCTTTCTCAGGGAATAAGTATTCGCATGACCATCATATACAACACATCTGTCAAACTGCCACGGTCTACCCAACAACATATGACATGCATCCATAGAGATGATATCACATAGTACCTCATCTTGGTACCCACCAACCTTGAACTTTACCTGGCACTATTCACTGACCATGACCTTGTGGTCATCCTACACCTAGGCAATCCAATATGGATGTGGGTGTTTCTGTCTCTTGAGCTTCAACTTTGTCACCATCTCTTCTGACACCAAATTGTCAGTGCTTCCACTATCGATAATCACATCACAACATTTACCCTCACACTTGCATCTAGTGCAAAACAGGCTCCTCCTTTGCTCAGGTTCATTCTCACCACTCAACAGGACTCTTCTGTTAATCAACATTTCTCCTCTTTCAGCATCTTCAGAATTTGATGATCTGGCATCTTCATCTATATGTGCAACTCTGGCCTGGCCTTCATTTCTCCTATCTATTCTGCCTTGGCACTGAGGACATTCAAATGCCCTATGACCTTCTTCTCCATAGTGAAAACATGTTCCACGGAAGCCACCTCTTCCAGATCCTTGTCCTCTTCCTCTTCCTCTCTGATCTCTATTATTCTGATCCTAGAAGTGATTGGAATTATTTCCTCGCTGATTCTGACTGCTACTGGCCTCATCCTTCTTTTTCGGATCTTCATTTCGGCCACCATATGACCGTCCACCAGATCGTCCACCGTGACCTCTTCTGTTTTGTCTGCTCTCAAAATTTTTGTTCATCTTTTCCTCTACTTTTAGGGCAAACTGGTATGCCTCTTCAATACTGTTCATTCGAACCAGATTCAGCTCCTCCTGAATGCTTGGCCTTAACCCATTAAGGTATCGGGCAATTTTCTCTTTATCAGCTTCTGCATGGCCTGTTCTGATGAGAAGTCGATAGAACTCCTCTGTATACTCCTGAACAGATCTTCCTGCTTGCTTCAAACTTTGCATTTTCTTCAGTAGGCCAAGCTCATAATCAACAGGAATGAACTGTCGCTTCAATTTATCCACCATCCGATCCCATCTCATGATTTTCTCCTTTCCCCTTCTATTTTGCTCCAACTAAATCTCTTGCCACCATATCTTCGCATGACCCTTCAGTCTGGCCTTCACAAATTTGACCCTATCAGGATCCCGAACATCTTCATACTCAAAATATTCTTCACATTCATTGATCCAGTCGATCAATTCCTCTGGGTTAAGATTTTCAGAAAATGTAGGAACCTCAATCTTAGGTCTTTTCCCAATTTTGGAAATCACCCGAAAAAGTCTTTCTTCCTCTTGGTTCACAATTTCAACTTCTCCTTCTTGATATTCTTCTTTGGCTTCATCCTTGCTTTCATCTTTGACATTAAGATTCATTCCTCTGCGAATCTCTTCTTACAATGCTCGCACTTGTCTCTGCAGCTCTCTAACCTCAGGTGTCACAGCACTAGCTCTTCCGCCATGTTATCTTCGTGGAGGCATTTTCGCGATGCACGCTAAAACCTTAACCACGGTCTTGGTGCAAACTGCCTCACAGTCGGTGATCTATTTACACACTTAAGAAAACCTGCTCTGATACCACTTGATGAAGGGTGCTCCCCTTAATACCACAAACACATAACAAAAATAGAGAAACAACAATGGTAATATGCAAGAACAGAAAATTGGCTTCTTATTATGTCCACAAATGTGGAATTACAAAATTTTAGAATTACAATATGAAAAGCCACATGGGCATTCCCTTACAATATTCTGTAGGACAAATCCTCGAATCAATACCCAGATCTACTACCTAGAACTATTCCGAACTGCCTAAGACAATAATACAACCTTCCTTATATAGGCAAGTTTCCACCGCCTGGGAAGGTTCCAAAATTTTAGCCAATAAGGTTGACCAAACTTAGAATTATTTTATTTTACATTTTATTACATCATAGTCATCTCAAGATAACCTTTGAAACCCGAACAAAAATTTTGAAGAAAATTATTTTTCGCCATTTCAGGTGGCCCAACTTCTGAAGACCATAAGTCATCACCAGTTGACCCGATCGGCTATTATAACCCCATTTCAAAAATGCCACGAAGCGCTCTACAGACTTGACCTACGCAAGCACCCGTCACCCAAATTTTTGACCTCATCTGGGGCCTCTAAAGCCTTCAAAACTGAGTTCAAAGTTTTTGTACCCTGCTGCCAATACCAAAAATCTTCAATATCTTCCAATATACACTTGATCTGGCAATGAAACTTTATTGGCAGACTTATATGACCAACATGAACCTCCAAGAAATAAATCAGATCATTCTGAGCACATTCAAAAATTACCAAAAATAGTAACTTTCCATAAATAGCAGCTCTGCACAAAATAGCCCTTATTGAATATAAAAATAGAAATATTTTTGGGTGATGCAAGATTGCTCTTACACCTAGGATGCTCCTGCATTAGTTTGTGTTCATTTTGATTTCAAGTTTTTAGATGGATAAATCAATGAGTATGGGACAGTGGATAGCAGTTGTTAAGTTTTATGGGAAACAAATCATTTCTTGGTTTTTTAGTTATCAGGACTATTCGTAGAATGTAAAGGATTGGTTTAAAAGGAAATTTCTTTTTGAGACTAAGTCTTTGTAAAAGAGTATTCTTATTACTCTGATGTAATTCAGTTGAAAACTGAAAAGCTATTAGAAGTAATTGCTATGATTTTATGTATCAGTTGGTACTTTTTTTAAAATTTTTTTAATATGGTTCTATGTGGTTTTGTTTATGATTGTATCTTCTTTAGTATTATCTTTTATCTTTAAGTTTAGATACGGGTGTTACACTCTTACACTTATGCAAAACCAGTTGTGACTTGAATGTAGATTTAACATTAGGAATAGTGTAGTTATAATAGTTAGATAGCTCAAAAGTAGTAAGCTTACCAACAGGACTTTTTAGAGTTAGAACATTACCAGGGTTACATCTTGATTCTTGAATTGTAGAAATTTTGATAGCATAGATAGAAAGAAAATCTCTCAATACCTTACCAATAACAATCTCATCATCTATGATTCCATTATCTCCTCTAATAGCATTCACTATCTCCTTAATTCTACCACAGTAGTGAGTGATATTTTCACCTTCTTGCATTTTCATTTCATCAAACTTACCTCTCAATCTTTTAGCTTTTTCTCTCAGTACATTTGTATCACCACCATAGATAGTTGCAAGAGTATCCCACATTTTCTTTGTAGTAGTGTAGTCTTTGATATCTTCAAATTACAGATAGCTTAAGGAAGATGCAATCTCCAACATTTCTTGGTTGTGTTCTTGTTTTTATTTCTTCTCCTTGGTAGTCAAATGTGCAATAGGTATAACATATTCATGTTCCACATAGTACTTTTTTGAATCACCAATACCAAGTAGATGTAATTTCATCAGACTTTTCCATGCAAGGAAGTTCTCTTTGTTCAACTTCGGTACCTCATTTGTATACATCTTGATCATTAGCTTCAAGTACCTTTAAACTTTTCTCTGTAAGCACCAACAACTCTGATACCAATTGTTAAAATTATTTAGAACAATAGAGAGGGGGTTTGAATTAGTTGTTCTCAAGTCTAGATGTACCCATTGAACTTTCTACCACTTCAACAATCTCGGATCTAGTCACCAACACAACTTAGTCTCTAAAGTATATATCAGAAACATATATAACATGTAGTCCACTATCCAAAAGTAATTAACTTCTAGAATATAACAACATTCAGATTAAAACAATCAAACAGGTATAACACCAAGATTTATAGTGGAAACCCAACTTGGGAAAAACCACTTTGTAATATGTTACTGATATTTCACTCTTTTGAAGTGAGCTCTATAAAAATCCAACCCTATTAAAGGTTTACAAACACACTGCTAGGTGTGACCCTATTAAAGGATTTAACCACTCTATCAAAAGTGACCGGGTTAAAGGATTTAAGTACATTTATTAGAATGCCACCTTGATTAAAGAATTTATACAATGACTGTTAGGTCAACCTTGATTAAAGGATTTAGACTGATACAATGGTTAGAAAGTAATAGTTTCTGATCTAAAAAACAAACAACTCAATTTGCAAATACAAATCCACTTTGCACACATATTTTGATTTACTATCTGGGCTTCATTTCCATCTCCATCACTGATCTTCTCAGAATTTGCTTCAAGTAATCACAACTCTGTTCAGCTCCATCATAATTTCACCTTCATGCTTCTTCTTAGACTTATCAGTTAATAACATCAACAAATTCAGCTTCTTCTGTTAACCTCACAATTAGGTTTTCTCTTATACCTCTTCAATTAGGTAGATCCATCTTTTGCCACTTAATCTCCTTTGTAGATCTTAGGTTTAGGTCAGATTCATCAAATCCAACCATCATTTAATTTCTTCATCCTTCCTTCTAGATACATCTTCAAACTTCTCATTGAATCCATAATAAAATGATTTACCATGCATTAAATACTCCATACAATAAATTAATAAAGTCAACATAATTTACATATCATGAGAATTCAACTAAGTCAGCTGGGAATCTCAATTCTTTCTCCAAATGTAAATTACTGACACTCAGTCAATACCATGTTCATCACCTCGGTCATCACTGTATATCTCAGTCATCTCTATAAACTTTCTTCCTTAGCTAACATTGTCTTTTCTCAGTAATTTCCTATCATTTGACATAAACTAATCTTCGGTCAACACTAAATTTACTCAGCATATACTGATGCTCAGTTGACACTAACATCACTCGGCTTAAACTAGATTTCTACACTTTTTCTCAGTTAAGCCTACTTCTTCAGTCTTTCTTCTTACTTAGATAAACAATACATTATCTTATAAATGTGCCAACTAATCAAGTACCCATTGAAGTATCAAATAACTCAACATTTCCTTAAGTTCTCTTGTTATCTCCTTTCCCTAATCCTCTTCATCAATCAATAGATATGGTACTCTCTTAGATAGAAATTGCCTTACAAGTTAAGGTTTAACATCAATGACAATACAACAATTGTTTCAATTGTAGTTTCCAACATAACCAACTGTCATCAATTTTAGTAATCAAACATGTCATCTCAGCAGGATTCAACTGAAATAAATTACATATGGTTCTTGATCTAGTTCCAATCAAATTACCATCCTTATCCTTGATCACACAAGTTTTCTCAATAAACCAAACATGATATCCCTTATCAACTAATTGTCCAACACTCAAAAGATTATGTTTCAATCCATCCACAAAATAAACATGATTAGTGTGAGTCTTTCCATCAAGAGTAATAGATGCTATTCCTTTTATCAAGAAATGTGCATTGTTTCCAACTCTAACAATTCCTCCATCATAGTTGTTGAACTTCATAAAGTTCTTCATATCTCTAGTCATATGATTTGGACAACCACTATCTATAATCCAATCAGTTTTCTTCTTTTATCACTACAAACCCTATATCATCATTCTCATTATCACTTTCACTTAATAATTTCTCAATACTAGCCTCCAGTTCTTCATCATTAGCATTGTAACATTATTTAGATCTTCTAAGTTTTAAGTTCTTTTTATATTTATTTACTCTCTTAGGGAATTTAGATGCAAAATGACCATATTCTTGACATGTCCAACATTTAAATATTTTCTTACCTTCTCATTCTCTTTTCACAAGCAAGGCAATTCCTTCTTTAATCTTTGTATCTTCTTCGGTCTTCGATCTGCTGCAACTGACATAATCTCCACTAACACTAGTACTTCTTGAAAAAGTAGGGTGAACACTAAGTGTGTTGAATATTGTCTCAATTCTAGGTAGATCTCCTGACTATATCAAGCCTATCTCTGCTTCTTCTAATCTTCCAAGAAGAGTTTTTCTGACCTAAACTTCTTAGTACAAGGTATAACTTGTTCAATCATTTGTGTTGTCTTCTTGAATACAGGTGTTAGTGTCTTTAAGATCTTCCATATCACTTCATCCTTAGTCTTGTTTCCTTCACAATCTTTGATAAGTGCAACAATCTTTGATATCTTACCAATATAACTTCTAACAAATTCATCTTCCATCATTTTTATATCTTTAAATGAAAATATCCAATTCTATAATCTGACTCTCTTTGCATGCACATCACCTTCAAAAGTAGATTGTAAAGCTAACCAAATTTCATGAGATGTCCTTAGATTTTTTACCTGACTATATTGATTCTCTAGAAGAGCTGATAAAAGTGCTTCTCTGGAAAGTATGTTACACATGAATAGATCTCTTTTTGTATCATTACATTCTTCAATTTTGTCTTCTTCGATGATAGTCTTCTTATTCTTTGTGATTAAATAATATCCTGGTCCTAAACATAGAAATTGTGTCTTCATATTTTCTTTCCAGTTGTCATAGTTTACTTCATTAAACTTCAGGCTTTCTTTCCTAAAATGACTCGCCATAGATCTCCTTAAGTTGTTAAACTTTTCTTTCAAGGACCTGTCGCTCTGATACCAATTTTTAGAAAGTAAATTCCATGAAGATAAATGAGAGGGGGGGGGTGAATTAGTTATTAGATAAAACCAACTTTTATCGCCATTATCAGATTTCAACCATATAATCAATATAAGAAAAAACCATAGAAAGATAAACATACACAATAACACAAGATATATTGACTAGGGAAACTCTTGATCAGAGAGTAAACCTCAGTGGGAATGATGCCCACAAAATATGTACTAATATGAAAATTCCTTATAAGAGGATGGACTATGTTAGGAGCCTTATGAAATACATTCAGTACATATGAGTCCCTATTAGGAGACTTTGAATCCATTTTAAAAGATTCTAACTTGGTTAAGAGTTATCAAAGACAGAAGGACCCACTGTCCAAACAACTTCAAGGGAAAGATCATTGAACACACTATCCAAATGATCTCTATATTATCTAACTAGAATAATACCAACAATTATTGATCTCAACAACTTATCTTTACTCCTCTATCTGTGCCAAACCGCATCAACTGCTTCACAAGATCTCTGCAATTCACATATCTTCTTACAATATCAACATTGAAGCATTTTTCTCAATTCCACAATCATATCCATATCATATATCAATCAAGAAAAAAAATCCTTCCTTTATACCACAATCAAATAATTACAAATGAGTCGGCCAACAAGGCTTAACCAATTACAAAATATAAACCTTCACACGTTACATAATATTCCATAATCACATTAAACTGTTGGCTTCAAAACAAAAAAAATCTTCACTCATGCGACCTCTGATCATGCTATCTCATCCAAGCCACCACAAAAATATCTTCATCAACTATATAACTTCACATGCCCAGATTCTATCCCAATTAAGAGATATAATCCAGTTATCACAAGTCACTTCTCAGGAACACTGTCTGAATACTGCTTCTACTAAATTACACATAACTGTCATGAATAATAGAATTTTTGTATGCACTCTTGACCACAATCTCAGGACACAATATAGAATAAATACTCATTTTTTCATAGGTTAATTTTCAATACTACACGTGTGCTAATTCAAACATTGTCTTCTTCTCTACTAATTTCTAGTAGATCAATATGTTGACATCAATGAGAATCACAGTCATGAATGCAACATATAATTGCTATAGAATGACTCTGAATACTCCCCCATAGGACATATTCATCATTAAATTGTAACAATCTTTCCTTTTTTTTGTTCCCTCGATTTGAGGTCCTTGGGCTTCTAGCCTTGTACCTATTATATAATCATCTACATTTGTTTTAGTTTTTCCTCCTTTATATTTTGCCTCTTTTGTCTCAAGCTCAGTGGTCTCCTTGTTTCCTTCTTCACCTCGTTCTTCGGTAGTGTTTATTTTTTTCTCAGGTGTATTCTCCTCAGGTTTTCTCTTGAGTAGAAACATCTATGGCTTGTACCAAAAAAGGTAAATTTCTCAGTAGTTGTGTTGTAGCTACCTCAGTAGTTTTAACTTCCTCAGTATTCTCAGCAGT
>BSBK01012201.1:0-41011 GCA_027943335.1 Chamaecyparis obtusa
TTCTCGTAGATATTTTGTGGGTGTGGTCACCCAACATAATACAATAAATCCCACTATGATTGATGAGTGAAAATTTGATAATAAGTATGAGGAACTTTCCCCAATCTTCACAAAATGATGATGCAAAATGAAATATTCTATTCTAAGAATGCAAATGCAAGAGATTAACAACTAGATTGAAATGCAAGATTAAGCTAAGATGAGAATGCAAGATTGAAACAAAGCAAGATTCATTCCATTACCTAACATGTAATATTTATATTATCTAATGCACATGCTCAAAATAAATCTAATATATGAAGTGCTTAAGAATTCTCTAGCTTATAATAGATGCGAGAAGATACCATAGAATGACTAAGATCAAAGATGTCTAAGTCAAAATGAGGAGTGAGGCCTCCTTTTTATAGAAATTGAATAGGATTGGATGAAGGAGATTAAAAGGTAAAAGAATGGGTGGTCAAGATTAAGAGGCAAAAGGAGAGTGGCTAAGATGAAGAGGCAAAACAAATGAGTGGCTAGGATTAAGATGCAAAACATGCAAAAGCCAAACTTCACTTTTAGAGGGAAAGAAAAATTTGAAATGATTGGAGGAGGAAAAATATGGAGAGGTGGCTACCATGGAAAAGGTGATTGTGCGCATGATTAGAGATAATCCACCTTTTAATCAAGAATATAGGAATATTAGCTAAAAGCAAGATTATGAAAAAGGAAAAAGAAATTAAATTAAAATAAATTTAATTTAATCAAGGTTTAGAAGAACTTTAGACTAGTGGAGAAATAAAATAAATTACATTTATTTTATATTAAAAGATGGAGGGATAATGTATTAAATTGAATTTAATATATTATAGTATTTAAATAAAAAATTAAATACCAAGGGAAAATGAATTTATTAAATTAAAGTAAATTCAAATAAATAAATAGAAGAATATAACAATATAGTTAATTAATAAAAACTAACTATAATGTTAAGGGAAAATATTAATAAAAATTAAAATTAGAGTGCAAAGGATAATTTTAGGTATCTACATTTTTCCCCTCTTTGATCAACGTCAAAATCGGCATTGCATCAAAGAAAAAGAAAAGGAAGATGCCCAATAATGGAAGGATGAGTAAGGATGACAAGGAGGTAGAGGTATGCCCCCTTGAGAGGACATGCGTGTTTAGAGAACACGGGTGTTCTCTAGAAATGAATAGGAGGAGAAAAAATATGGTAGGGATAGGAAATAAATAGGAGCCTTGATGCAAAATGAAAAATGAAACTAACTAAATGCAAAAGGATTTTGGGGATTTTATTGTGTTGAGAGAGAGAGAGAGAGAGAGAGAGAGAGAGAGAGATCAAATCCTAGTTTTGATATTATACTTGACGTTATGCACCAAGGTATGAGGAACCAAAATAAAGGTCAAATACAACCATATGCCTTATGATACCATGATATGGAAGACCATGATTCCCTTGTGACAATAGGATGCAAAGACCATGATAAATGAAAAAAAAACTAATACATACAAGAAAAAAGCTAGCATGCACAATAAACCAAAAGAAAACCAACATATTGCCCCTAGTCAAGATAAAAACCAATTCAATGATTGATTTCAAGTGAGTGATTGGGAGGGAAAGGCCTCAAGGATTGAGAAGGATACATCCCATGATGATGATTAGATTTGAAATTGATCAAATTATTATCAATTGATTTGGTTTAAGATGATGGATTGATTAAAGATTAATGTGCTAGATTGCAAGATGGGATTACATGGATTAGTATTGATTGCACTTAGTTGGACTGACTTGGGATATTTTGCATTATAGAGATTTTTATTTATTTTTTAATTTATTTGGATGAGTGGATTGGATAGAATGGTATTGGAAGAGAAGATGATTGGATAAGATGAGATTAAAAAGCATGGAAGGGGAATAAATGGATTGGATTAGAAGATAAATAGATTTGATAGACAAGATGGTTTAAATAAGATGAAAGGATGATTAAGGGATTGGATAGGATGGGACAGGAACAAAAAAAAAAAAAGGATTGGGACCAATGACAAGGGATAACTAAGGAATGATACAGGATATAAGGATGGAGAGATGTTTGGCTAGAAGATGAATGGATGGAAGGGAGGGATTAGATAGGTAAGGCTAGGATATGGAAGATTATAAGATGAGGGATATAGGGATGGAGATCCAAGAACTATGTGGAAAAGGAGTTAAATGCCCCACACTAGAAGGATGCGAATGAAGGATGGAAAGATGGAGGATAAAAATGTATAGGATGGAAGGATGAAGTGTAAATGATATGAAGGGAAGAAAGTGATATTTTGTGGAGGATGAAGGATGGAGAGATGGTGGATATAACAATGTATAGGATGGAAGGATGGTGATAGGAGATGGGCATGATGGAGAGGAGGTGGATGAGGATCCAAGGACTATTTTGAAAAGGAGTTAAATAACCTAGACCATAGGTAGGAAAATGAATAATGGAAAGATGGGGGCTAAGGGTGTAAAAAATGGAAAGATGGTGTGTAAGGGACACATGAAGGAGATGAAGGCTTGTTCATTATCCAAAGAACGCAAGGATATTTTAGTGCTTCTAGTTTTTTTTATGAAGGTAAAAGGTATGAAAGTAGAAGGTGGATGGATAAGGGATGTGAGATGGAGGGTATGAAGAGGATATGGGATAATGATATGGAGGATATATATTGAATTAGATAATAGATAATGGATGGAGGAAATATATAGGATAATCAAGATCAAGGACATGGGAAGTCATATGTACTCAAAGATTATTATGAATGATGGATTAAGGGAATGAATATGACAAGGAATAAAAGATGGAGGATAGGGATGTCAAGATAAAATATGTGAAAATAAATAGAATTATGCAAGAAAATGGATGGATAACAAGTAAGGGTTATGGAAGGTACATATGGATATATGGGATGCATAGGCTAGTCAAGATCAAAGATGGGAAAGGAAATGATAATGAACTTAGATAGGACAATGGATGGTGAATAGGGAATGTGGAAGATATTTATGGTAGAATAGTATGGATGGATCTTTCCCCCAAGTATAGAGTGCAAGGGGTGGTGGATAAATGAGTGGAAAAGATATGATATGTATGTGAAGTAGATGATAGGGAAGATATTATAGATGGATAGTGAGAAGGAATGGTCACCAAGTATGAAGAGAAATAGGATGGAGGGATTATATATGATGACTATTTTATAATTTTTCATCATGATACTTGTCCAAGGTGCCTGATTACCAAGTTTTCTATTAGGAATGGGAACACTGAGGGGGGGGGGGGGGGGGTGAATCAATGTTCACTGTATTTTAACTTTTCCCTTTAATATTAATTCTGAACTTAAATGCTTAAGTACTAAAATAAACATTCACATAAACATGAAACATGAAATCAACACATGACACCAATATCATTACAGGGAAACCCAAATAGGTAAAACCCCAATGGGAATTGATACCCACTAATATTTTGCACTAGTGTTTTGTGATCCTTGTTAGAAGATCCTTTACCCTGTTAAGAGTAGCTTTACAATGCTTTAAGTATAGTAGACTTTGTTAAGGGTTGGACCCTATTAGGAGTCTTTTACAATCATCCCTATTAGGGGAGAGGACACACTATCCAAGAGCTCACTGCTCAAGTGGTGAAGGCTACAACCTTCTGATATCAGATACACACTATATCTGCCAGGTGAACTATTACTATGACACTACTTGTCAAATCAATTCCTTTGGTGCACTGATGCTTTGACCTCTAGCAAAGCTTTAATAAATCTTATGTTTTCTTCACATACCTCTTCTCTACTTATCATAATTCTATTTCCACTTCCATACTGAATACAATGGGCACACCTTATATTTATGCGCTCATACAAAATACACAATTAGGTCAACCCTATAACTAATTACAAACAACACTTCCAAATGAATTGGCTTAAGCATGATTACAATTATACATATAAACATGTTATAAAACTAAATACAATGGGTAAATAGCCTTTACAATATTACATTACAATCTCAAACCAAAATACTGACTGTCGGCTCCATGCTCTATTCTTTGTTGACACATACTAGTTGTGCCACTTCAACTGATTGTAACTTTTAGATCTTTACATATCTACTTATGCGCTCATAGACTAAGCATAAGTATAGTCTAACAAACTTAAATTCTAGGGCACATACTATAATTAATCCATACACATGTGTGCTGATGCTCTGAGCTGCAGGAACTCTGTACACTGTCCAGTCTTCAACACTTAACCAAATTCTGATCTTTACATCAAGTGCGCTGAATCCAAAATGCTTTATGACTTTGCTGCCATAATGACAACACTATATCTAGTCATATACCTTAGTATAGTCAACTTTCCAACAATCTCCCCCTTTGTCATTGATGGAAACAAAGGAATATGGCCAAGTTGCTAATTGTCCCTTAACACAAAAAACTTTTGTCTTCTATACATTTTTATACATAATCTTATATCTCCCTATACATATTATACTCCATATTCTATACACAACTCCCCCTTTGACATTAATGACAAAGGTGTAGCAAAAAACTACATCTTCACATACTTACTTAGGGAAAACATCCGGATATGCTATCTTGAGGTTCTCAATCTCCTTCTTCCAAAAAGTTACCAATGAGTTAACTATCTAGAGATGGGCACATAAAGCATATTGAAGCTTTTCTATCTTTTTCAAATCTATGCTTGGACCTTGATCATAGGTTATCATGGTGGCATCAATTCCCTTTATATTATGATTGAGAATGTCTAGTGAGGGTGAAAGAGCATCTCAACTGAGTCTGTCTAGACCTTATCTTTGCCATCTCTTTCTCTTCCTTCTTGATTTTGTCCATCTGACCTTGGTAGATATTGTTGCACATGTTTACATCAGTGGATGTGTCTATCACTGAACTCTTCACCTACTCAATCATAGCTTTTGATTCTTTTATTTCCTTGAAATGGGCATTAGTAAGCTTATCTTGATCCATGCAGTCTACAATGAATTTCCTTCCTTGAACAACAAATTCTTTTAAAGATGCTTGTCTTGTCTTGAGTGAATTTAGATCTAGAGCAAAGTTGCTCATCAACTCATTCAGTCTCTTCTCCAGATACTTCTCTTCTACAACCTTGGATGCAAATTATTCAAGGCTTGAAAAATTGCTTTTGAACTGTGATATGATTGTACTTACATCATCAACTGAGTGTACCTTGGACACTTTCTTGTCTTCTAGCAAAAAATTGTTCAATATGTTCATAGATTCCACAAGGAGAGGATTTCTGATGACTTTTTTCTCCTTTGCTTTCTCCATAGCCAAGATGTTGAACTTAATCAGGTCTTCCTCTTTCCATGAGTCCAAACTAGATGTGTCAGGTGTCAAACTTGACAACAATGCTAAGGAGGGAGTGATGGGAGTGTTGTCCATCACTTCTAGTTTTACCTTGGCTAGATCAACAAAAGTTTCATATTTCTCTTGTTCTTCTTCTTTCTCATCTGATATGTTTTCAATCAATACCTCTTCTTGATGAGTGGGAGGAGTGCTACTACATAACATCTCAGCTTCTTGTGTGCTCACAAAAGCTTCCTCAAACTTGTCTAATTCTATGTTAGTGGGTGTCATGGCTATCTCCACATTATCAATGATAAAGTTGTTTTCCTTAAGTGACTCTGACATGGGCGTAGATTTATCTACCTTTTTTTGTGCTTCCACTACAAGTGTTGAATCTTGAGGACCTTTAGATTATACATTAATGGTCTCTTCTGCTTTGTCTTGCTTGCTAGGTGCTTGAGAGATGGGCACATACTTAGGTTTCATGTGCTGCTCTAAGAGTAACTTCTCAAAAGCCTTCTTTGTTTCCTGAGAAATCAGCTCATAGTCTTTGTTCATGAGGTGAAGTGTCCTCATCTTTTTTCTTAAGTGCCGCTTCACCATATTTAGTAATAATGACCTTTCTTCAATAGAGCATACTGGAAGAGTGGAATCAAGAACTTGTTCCCTTATTATGAGATCTTCCTCAGTGGCTTATCTTTTTAAGGTATCCATTATTTCCCATACCTTATCTAGAATTTTTGTATCTCGTCTACATCTTAACCGTAAAGGTCTTCAATTCCAATGTTACATAGTCTCTCAATGTACTTTCAGTGGATGCTTTGAGGGATATATGTGGCATGGTTGGATTAGACTTGTCCAAATACATATCTGAAACTTTTCCAACTATATGAAGGTACATATAGATGATTAGGGACCCAAACTTGAATATCTTTGTCTTGTCATGTTTTATAGCCTTGATGTTATCAATCAACTATGCGCACAAGATCTCACACAAGTTGAACTCACCATCTTCCTTTACAAGTCTTATGGATGCTAGAATAGTGCCCGTAGACACACTATTTACCCTACTAGTGTGATGAAACCTATATCCCAGTATCATTGACATCAATTTGATGTTAGCTTTCTCAATAGGCTCGATTGTCATACCGTGCCTATACCTCCTTGACTTACATGCTTGCTCAACCATTTTCCTGACATCCTTTCCCACAAGAAGGATGGCGCCTATTCTAGAAAGGCCTGTCATCTCATGAATCAATTCACTGGTGATTGTAACTAGTACATCACCAATCCAAAACAAATCATCATGAATTATACTCAATAAGTCTTTATCCATTATGTATCATAGAATTCATATTCCATAGCATACTCAATAATAGGATGATCATTCCATTTTACATATTCATTCATGAATGTCTTGTCTGGTTTCAGCATGGTATCCACATGCACCCTAAGCCTATCCAATCCAACTGGTTCCTTCTTACAGTAAATGTAAGCCCTAATGTCTTCCACATGCATGATGCCCATAGGCATGTGGGAGAAAGCTCCCTCTAAATCATCTAGGGTTGATTTGAAAGGGTGCCTCTTGAAAACATATCTTTTCTTCTTAGCGACATCATAAACAATGGGAGTGGCCATGACTTACTTGATAAATGCTTTCCAACTGATCTCTGAGATAATTTGATAACTTCCAAATTGGCGCAACAACCTAGGGTTTCTGCAACCGACCAAATGCACTACAAACATTGATATTTCAATCTCCAAATCTTCACAACAACTTCCAAGGCTCTTTCTACTCTCTATCACTTTGAATTTGAATGCAATGAGAAATCAAATAACTTTTTGTGTACTTAAAAGTGAAAATTCTGCCATTAATGCAAGTCGTGTAAACCAGGCTATCACTTCAAAATTTGCAACTCAAGTTATGCTAACATTCAGCATGTGCACTCTTGCACGAAGGTTCCTATACACTCCAAAAGCTTAAGTCCAAAGGAACATACTTCAAGGATGAGTATACCAGCCATGCAGGGGTCTAGAGCTAAATTAGCTCCCCCTATGACCTTGAGGGCCATTTATCCAAATGTAGAGGGTGCATCCACTGTGGATGCACCTAATACATTCTCATCAGTCATGTCCTTTTTCTCTTACCAGATCATGCTCACATCATCTGAGGCTTTGACAAATTAACTTCTCCTACGAGATCCAAAACTAATTCTTCAGCCTTTTTAGGGCTTCCCTGACCTTGCATCCTTGATCTACATAACCTTAAGATATGTCCAGCCTTGTTACAAGAGTGACAAATGACTGGAGGTCTTATATTCCTTGGTGCATTGACATGAGTCACAATTCTGCACTATTTTTCTATGTGACCATTATAGTTACATATCTAGCATGTAACATTATGAGAACTTACATTTGTCTGATTTTGATTTCTTTGATCTTGTTGAATCCTATTGTTCTTTCTAGTCTTGCAATTCATAACTCTATGAACAAACTTATTGCATGAAAAATAGTAGCCATTAAAAGGTCTTACCTCTATATAGTTCCTCACAATGTGTCCATGCTTGTTACATGCAAAACAAGTACATTCTACTTGCTTGCGCTCATTCTTAGGTGGTCCACCATTATCTTTTGTTTGATCTTCAGTCTTTTCAGCATCAGTAGAGTCCTTTTGTGAATCCTTTCTTGCTCGCATATTGTCAATCTGATTTTTTGCTTCATTGTATCCAATATAGCTAGTGTCTCCTTTGGCTCTTCTTGCATACAACTAAGATAACACCAAATCAACACTGGTGTGTAACTTTTCAATATGATCCTTTTCCTTTTTTAATTCAGATTCCAAGATTTCTTTGATATTCCTTAGCTCCAATACTTCCAAGTTAGCTTCCCTTAGTTCTTCATTGAGTTGAAGATTCTCCTTAACATGTTCATTATAGACATCTTGATTGTTCATTAGTTTGTCATCAAATTATTCAAGCTGATTTAATAAGGATCCATTTTCTTCACTTAACTTCTTGACCTTTTCTTCAAGTTCACTGTTAGAGTGTCCTTTCAAATCCTTTCTTAGTCTTTTGATAACTAATTGAGCATTGCTGAATTTTTCTTTTAGTTCTTCAATTTCTCTTTCTGAATTATCTAGGTCTTTAAGAGTGGCTTTAAGATTTTTCTTCAGATGTTTAATTTCTACTTTTTCCATGATCTCCTCAAGTGAT
This sequence comes from Chamaecyparis obtusa, assembly GCA_027943335.1. Lineage (NCBI taxonomy): Eukaryota > Viridiplantae > Streptophyta > Pinopsida > Cupressales > Cupressaceae > Chamaecyparis > Chamaecyparis obtusa. Next base: position 8,570 of record BSBK01012201.1, read on the forward strand.
TAAACTTCTATGCTGAGGACCAAAGCTCTAATACCAATTGTTAGGAATGGGAACACTGAGAGGGGGGGGGGGGGGGTGAATTAGTGTTCACTATATTTTAACTTTTCCCTTTAATCTTAATTCTGAACTTAAATGCTTAAGTACTGAAATAAACATTCACATAAACATGAAACATGAAATCAACACATGACACCGATATGATTATGAGAAAACCCAAATTGGTAAAACCCCGGTGGGAATTGATACCCACTAATATTCTGCACTAGTGTTTTGTGATCCTTGTTAGAAGATCCTTTACCCTGTTAGGAGTAGCTTTACAATGCTTTAAGTACAGTAGACCTTGTTAAGGGTTGGACCCTATTAGGATTCTTTTACAATCATCCTTGGGGGAGAGGACACACTATCCAAGAGCTCACTACTCAAGTGGTGAAGGCTAAAACCTTCTGATATCAGATACACACTATATTTGCCAAGTGAACTATTACTGTGACACTGCTTGTCAAATCAGTTCCTTTGGTGCACTCATTCTTTGACCTCTAAAAAAGATCTAATACATCTTATGTTGTCTTCACATACCTTTTCTTTTCTTATCACAATTATATTTCCACTTCCATACCGAATACAATGGGTGCACCTTATATTTATGCGCTCATACAAAATACACAATTAGGTCGGCCCTATAACTAATTACAAACAACGCTTTCAAATGAATTGGCTTAAGCATGCTTAAAATTATAGATATAAACATGTCGACAACCTAAATACAATGGGTGCATAACCTTTACAATATTACATTACAATCGCAAACCAAAATACTAACTGTTGGCTCCATGCTTTGTTCTCTGCTAGCACATATTGGTTGTGCAACTTCAACTAATTGTAACTTTCACATCTTTGCATATCTACTTATGCGCTCATAGACTAAGCATAAGTATAGTTTAACAAACTTAACTTCTAGGGTGCATACCATAATTCATCTGTACACATGTGCACTGATGCTCTGAGCTGCAGGAACTCTGTACACTATCTAGTCTTCAACACTTAACCGAATTCTAATCTTTACATCAAGTGCGCTGACTCCAAACTGCTATATGACTTTGTGACCATAATGACAACACTATATCTAGTCATATACCTTAGTATAGTCAACTTGCCAATAGTTTTTACCATTGGAAAAAAAAAAATTGACCATTTTTTTTCTCTTTTTTGACTCTTTTTTTTTTTCTTTTTTGGAGGGAATGATGATGGGTAAATGGAAGGAGGACTCAAGAATCTAGTTCCATGGATGATATCCCTTTTCTAATATGCTCATAGACATTGGTACTATGGTGGAAAGGGGAATGAAATAGATAGGGGCTGGAGGATAATGATCAATGTAAAAGATAGATTAGGGGGGAGGATAGGTGTAAAAGGATTGGTGGATAATGGATGGTAGGATTGAAGACTTGTGAATAAATAGAGGATGGATATAGGAATATCATGATTGGGACACATCATGAAGGGTGCTGGAGTAGTGGAGGAGGGGATTGTGAAGGAGATGGAGGAGAAAACATGGATTTTAGGATGTAAGAACCCAAAATAGATGAAGGAAATAGTGGACTTAGGCTAGCAAATTTTGGGACATAAGGACCCAAAATGGAGTTGGAAGATGGAGGATTTATGAGAAAAGGAAGCTTGTGAATTAGCAAGGTTGGATGCCAATTTGGATTTTTCTTTGAGATTCATTGCTTCAATGAGTAGCTTAGGAATCCACATGATTTTTTATGTTTTCATTTTGGGTCTTTGTGGCCTTTTGAATTTTTCTTCCTTTCAAATCATATTTTTCTTTTCTTGAAAATGTCTGTTGTATGGGACATGTTGATCCTTGGATTTTTTTGGATTTTTATCTTTATGCATTTTATCTTTAGCATCCCATGTTCTTCCATTAGCCATGGTATAGGTGCATGAGGATGGATTATATGGAGAGTTTATAGATAGAATGATGGAGAGTGAATGTTGGAAGGAATTCAAGGATGTGTGCCTTCATTGATCTTCATAAGGTATTTGAGGTGATTAAGTGGTAGACTTGGATATGATGGATGGATGTATGTAAGGACCCAAAATGGATGGAAGGGATGAAGGGTTTAGCATTGTGATATAAGGGCCTAAAATGGAGGTAGGTGAGGAAGGGATGGCATTTTGGATATAAGGACCCAAAATGAATGGAAGGTTTTATCTTTGAGGATGGGGGATGAAAAATTTTGATTTTAGATGGAAGGTGGAAGGTGTACGTACCAACATCTTGAGACATTATTTGTTCAATGGAATACAGATTATTTTGAACACAAGATGTGATTCCATGGGGAGGAGATATATGAGGAATAAAAATCTCTTGAAGGAAGCCATGTTGAATAGAGGTGGAGGAACCAAACTCATGAGGGAAATTATGGGAATAATATGATCTTGAGATGGATTGGAATCATGAAATGGATATGAAGGGGTACTTTGATCTTGAATTTGGTGATGATTATGTCATGGAGTGGAAGGGATGGTAGGATCTTGAGATGGAAGGCTATCATGGAATGGAGTGGAGGGAATGGAGTCGCGAGATGGGGTAATTTGATCTTGACATGAAGGGAGATTATTGGAAGTAGATGTTAAGCCTTGGGATGGAAGGGTATCATTGATGGAGGTTGAGGGAATGGGGTCATGAGATGGAGTGCCTTGATCTTGATTAGGAATGGGACTATGAGGTGAATCAAGAGGGATAAATGGATCTTGAGACGGAGGAACACTTTGATTTAAAGGGGAATAAGAATTCGTGCTAGCATTCTTTTGGAAAAAGTCTTGACATATATGGATTTGTGAGGATAATGTGATGGAGGAGTTTGTATCTTCAACTTTAATCTCTCCTTTGTCAATAAGGTCTTGGACAAAAAATTTAAACTTTAAGAGCTTATTGATATCATGACCCTTGCTGCAATGATAATCACAGTATTCATTTTCCTTATATCAAGCAGGTTTGGGTTGACTCTCATCAAAGGGAATAGTGTTTAGAAACACCATCATGTTTTGGTCAACAAGTAGGTAGAATACGACATCAAGAGGGTCTACAAGGGGAGTGTATTGTCTAGCTTTGGGTGATTATGAAGCTTTGGAAGGTAGGACTAGGAACAAGTTTGGAATTTTGATTTAAAAAGGTGGGGCCTTAAGGATTTTGATCTAATTGGATAATGGATTTCATTGATTTAGAGAGTAGGGCCTCAAAAATTTTGATTGATTTGATTTGGTTTTGATTTTGGATTTGCAAGGGTAGGGCCTCAAGGCTGGATTTTATTTGATTTAGATGATGATTAAAGTCCAAATATTATGATGGTACTTCTAATATATGAGTGCTTAAGAATGCTCTACCTTACAATAGATGCAAGAAGATACCATAGAATGACTAAGATCAAAGATGTCTAAGTCCAAATGAGGAGTGAGGCCTCCTTTTTATACATTTTGAATAGGATTGGATGGAGGAGATTAAGAGGTAAAAGAATGGACAATAAAAATTAAGAGGAAAAAGGAGAGTGGCTAAGATGAAGAGGAAAATGAAATGAGTGGCTAGGATTAAGAGGCAAAACATGCAAAAGTCAAACTTCACTTTTAGAGGGAAAAAATAATTTGAAATGATTGGAGGAGAAAAAAGATGTAGAGGTGGCTACCTTGGAAAAGGTGATTGTGCACAATATTAGAGATAATCCACATTTTAATCAAGATTAGAGGAATATTAGCAAAAAACAAGATTAGGAAAAATGGAAAAGGGATTAAATTAAAATAAATTTAATTTAATCAAGGTTTAGAAGAACTTTCGACTAGTGGAGATAAAATAAAATAAATTTATTTTATATTAAGAGATGGAGGGATAATATATTAAAATAAATTTAATATATTATAGTATTTAAATAAAAAATTAAATACCAATGGAAAATGAATTTATTTATTTAAAATAAATTTAATTAAATAAATAGAAGAATATAACAATATAGTTAATTGAGACTGGTCATATTTCTTCCCAATGTGGCTTCCTTTCTAAGAAGAAGAAATATTCTCCTTCTTGGTGGAAATGTGCTTCTACCCATCATTACACTATCCTCAAAAGCTCTTCTCACCTTGAGATGGAGGTTACTCCTAATTCTAGCTCTCCTTTGCCTACTGGTGCGAAGAGTGGGTTATGTCCTGTCATTAATGATCCTAAAGGATTTTTTGGGGCTACTAGTTCTATCCATATCCCAGCTACTGGATCTGAACCTTCTCTTTCTTTGTTGGGTGATAACGAACTTATTGTTGATTCGGTGGTTGGTGGCTTTGTTGAAAATGATGGTATTTTTTCTAGTGCTTCTTCCAACATTACAACTCCATTTCTTGATCGCCATTTGGCTGGTTCTAATGGTAGTCCTACACTAACTATTTCACTAGGTGACTCTACCTCTTTCTTAGGGGCTGGCTTTTAAGCTCTAGATTCTTTGTCTTGGTAGGATAAGGCTACTAGTGTTGAAGATGGCTAGATTATAGTTAAAGGAAAAAATTCTAAGAAATCCTCCTCTTCTTTTGACATGACACTACGTTCTCATTTGAAGGGGACTAAAAGATAGCTTGTTAAGCTCTTGATGTAGTTTTCTATTGTATTATCTTTTGCAATGATGTGGATGTTTCTTTGGTTGGGCTCTTTTGGGTGGTTTCTTGGGGATTGGTGGCCTTTTGTTTTGGCTGATCTATTATGTTTGGTGTACTCCTAATTCTTTATCTTAAGCTTCTTTTTTGTACAGGGTTTTGGGTCCCTTGAAAACCTATTTTTTCTATTATTCAAAACAATATGGTTAATTAATAAAATCCAACTATAATGTTAAGGGAAAATAATAATAATAATTAATATTAGAGTGAAAAGGACAATTTTAGGTGTCTACAACTCCTTGGCTGATATTCCATGTGAGCACATTGACAAGCCATGCAACGACGTCCTCTAAGCTGAATTTCCCTTTTCTCCTCTTAAGATTGAGGAGAATGCATTTCCCTTATTACAACCCTAAATCATAGCCCTTTGATATTTGAACTGATAATGTGATGAAGACAATGCTAGTGTTGGAAATTTAAACCCCCTTCACATATTTTTTAGGTAAAGATGATATTAATAACATCCCCATCTTTCAAAAAACATGACATAATTGAGCATGAAACAATTATCATAGTTACAAGTCAGGTTGAAAGTATAACACTAAGTGTATTGTCTCCAACCTACATCCATAAAAATAAATGATTAGATAAAAACATGTGTTTGAGTGATGTATAGAGGTGTCATTATCCTGTCTTTGTAAACCATTCACATGCGTCACCAAATTCCAATGTCGACGTAATAATTTGGTATGATGCTTGAGATATTAATCATCCTTATTTCCCTTTTTTACTTCATGATTAATGCCATCCACTTTATTTAGGAAATTTAAAGCTACTACCTCCAATAGGCATTGATCACATTCTCCTTCAAATTTTTGAAACCATGTAGAGATTCTGCTAATATATCCACTTAGTAACTCCTTTGTTTATGAAATACTCATCTAGTATAATTGCTTCCTTATATGTCAACCAATATACCCTCATTTTGATCAAATCAAAGTTTCATTGGATACTATCTCTGCTATAATTGGGAAATTGTCTAGAATTGAACCTTATCATTTGAAATGACCACTTCTTCCTTATTGCAACCCATGTTTGCTAAGAAATCTACCAGACTATTCCCTTCCCTATAAGTGTGTGAAATGTTGACTATTTCAAACTTATCTAGCAACCCCCAAACCTTATGAAGCACATATTAGGTTTTCTAATTTTGACATGATCTTTATTTATGAGCATTGACAATTATAATAGAATCCCCTTCAACATGAATGTGTGAGATACTAATGTTTCTTGCAAGAACAAGACCATGTAAAACAAAAAGTGGCTCAACCATATTATTTTTCCTTGGTGCTAGAGAGATTGATTTTGTTGCAATTAGTATCCCTAATGAATCACAAATACACACTCCCACACCTGACACCCCTGTGGTACCGTGTGATGCACCATCAAAATTTAGTTTTAAGAACGGTGGGGTAGGGGAAACCGTTTTACTTTGTTTCTATTAACTTTAGTCTTGCGGGGAATCATATGAGAGCCCTTGAATGGAAGGGAAATACCCTTCCACGATTTTACAATAAAATCATCCCATGATGTAAAAATAGACTAGCATCTTTTGGAGTGTTGTACATATGCACTTATTGACTTTGAGATTGATTTCTTCGCAATTATTTGGACATCTTGGATGAAAGAATAAAATTTCATAAATATGTGATTTTTACGTTTCCACCAAATGGACCAGGCAACCATAGCTGGTACTATGCGGCAAATACATGTGTATAATGCATCCTTATACAATATCGGCCATGATAGAAATAGATCCCACACTGACTTTGAGATTGATTTCTTTGCAATTACTTGGACATCTTGGATGGAAGAATAAACTTTCCTAAAGATGTGTTTGTTACGTTCCCACCAAATGGACCAGACAACTAGAGCTGGTACTATGCGCCAAATACATGCGAAGAATGCATCCTTATACAATACTGGCCATGATTGAAATAGATCTGGTGCAGGGACACCTAAAGTACAAGATAACAAGGAGGTTAAGAGTCCTTATATTAGATATTAAAATATATTTGATTCATTTGTGATGTATTTGAGTCCATATGTAAGGCTATGTGAAGCCATTTCTATGACATTGTTAATATTGTCATCTTTGTCCTAGTAAGGTCATGAGTTTGTCAAATGGTCAAATTCTATAAAGAAGCCATGAAATTGTATAAATGTTTGTAAAAGGTCATTTGGGGATCATTTTTATATGTTAGGATAGTTTCTACAAAGTTTCAAAGTCATTGTAAAAGTTGTCAAGCAAGAAATGTTGTCAAATGCATAAATATTGCATCAAAAGTTGTAAAAAGGCAAAAATGGGAAGATGAATGGTCATAAGAGGAATTTGGGTAGTTGTAACTTCCATATGAAGATGTAAAGACTATAAAAACCCCTATAATTGTCATTCATATGCATGATGTAAAAATGGAGAAGGAATCAAGGTAAGAATCAAAAGCATTTCAATATCATATCTACATTGTTTCAATCTATTGTTTTGTTGTCTTGAAAGTTTTCCCTCTTGTTTCCAGGCCTTGTACGACCATGTACAGTCTGGAAACAAGTACATATTTGTATTATGATACTATATTAAATTGAATAAGCTTTCCATTGATTTTGATTTGAGTTGATTTCAAGAAGTTATGAGGGTTTTGGTGAAAACTGTTTGTAACTGCCCAAAACCCTGATTCACGATGACCAATCTTGGGAAAATTGTCATAACTTTTATTTTAACTGTTGGATGTTCCTATAACTTGGAGAATATTTCTATGACTAGTCATTATAAAATTTGATCAGAGAAATTTTCTTGGTTATCAATATTTTTGGAGTTATTAATTATTATTTATGACTGTATTTTCGTGACCAAAATAGAGTAAATTTGATAGTTGGACAATTCTTGGTTTCCTTTTGCAAGAAATGGATAGATGAAGGATTTAAATGATTCATATTTCATGAATTAGAGATGTATTTACAAATATAATATTTTTATATCTATGAAGAACATTTGATAATGGTTATTTGATGGATGATTATGATTGATTGTTAGTGAATATGTATGCCTCTAAGAAAGTGAAGAAACTATGTTGTTGTTTGGATCTCATGATTAACTTGGGATCCTAAGATGTTGGTTTTTATGGATGCTCTACATCAAATTGGTATCAAAGCTTAAATATCTTGAGTGTGTGGGTAGAGCACCGAGGGAGGCAATCCACACCAGGACCTTGGAGATTTGGTATTTATTTTGTTGATGAGTCTTTGGTTGTAGGTGCTTATCCATCTTGCTGCATATGAAGGTTGGGTTGTGTGTACAAACACTGGAAGTCTATCATGGGCCAAGAGAAGGTCCAGGGCCAAGGAGTGGTCTATTTGATTGCCAAGAGACTAGGGAGAGAGGCAAAGAGGACTCCTAGGTGAGGCATATGGGAGAGTTGTTTGTGGTGAGTTTGAAGCAGCAATGGTAAAGGTGGATCTCTGACTGATAAGGCACCATGGAGTTGTAGCCATTAATGCTCCACTAATAGGAGTATTTGAGAAGATGATTTTGAGGATAGTCCTATGTCCTTAAGGGAAAAGATGATGGTGATAAAGGCACGAAGAGGCAAAGGAAAATGAAGGTAAAGATGAATATTTTTGTTATAATTTTTTTGCAGGTTATGGTACACCTTTCCAAGAGACTTGGAAAATTTTCAATGTTGGCAGTATGGTGCAGGGGCACCTAAAGTACAAGAGAACAAGGAGGTTAAGATTCCTTATATCAGATATTAAAATATATTTGAGTCATTTGTGATGTATTTGATTCCATATGTAAGGCTATGTGAAGCTATTTGTATGACATTGTTAATATTGTCATATTTGTCCTAGTAAGGTCATGAGTTTGTCAAATGGTCAAATTCTATAAAGAAGCCATGAAATTGTATAAATGTTTGTAAAAGGTCATTTGGAGATCATTTTTATATGTTAGGATAGTTTCTACAAATTTCAAAGTCATTGTAAAAGTTGTCAAGCAAGAAATGTTGTCAAATGCATAAATATTGCATCAAAAGTTGCAAAAATAGGAAGATGAATGGTCATAAGAGGAAGTTAGGTAGTTGTAACTTCCATATGAAGATGTAAAGACTATGAAAAAACCTATAATTTTCATTCATATGCATGATGTAAAGCTGGAGAAGGAATTGGAAAGAATCAAAAGCATTTCAGTATCATATTTACATTGTTTCAATCTATTGTTTTGTTGTCTTGAACGTTTTCCCTCTTGTTTCCAAGCCTTGTACGGTCATGTACAGTCTGGAAACAAGTGTATTTGTATTATGATACTATATTAAATTGAATAATCTTTCCATTTATTTTTAGTTGAGTTGATTTCATGAAGTTTTGAGAAAGTTATGAAGGTTTTGGTGAAAACCATTTGTAACTGCCCAAAACCCTGATTCACGACGACCAGTCTTGGGAAAATCATCATAACTTTTATTTTAATTGTTGGATCTTCCTATAACTTGGAGAATAGTTCTATAACTAGTCATTATAAAATATTACTAGAGAGATTGGCTTGGTTATCAATATTTTTGGAGTTATTAATTACTATTTATGACTGTATTTTCATGACCAAAATACAGTAAATTTGATAGTTGGACAATTCTTGATTTCCTTTTTGCAAGAAATGGATAGATGAAGGATTTAAATGATTCATATTTCATGAATTAGAGATGGATATAAAAATATAATGTTTTGATATCTACGAAGAACATTTGATAATGGTTATTTGATGGATGATTATGATTGATTGTTAGTGAACATGTTATGGATGAATATGTATGCCTCTAAGAAAGTGAAGAAACTATGTTGTTTTTTGGATCTCATGATGAACTTGGGATCCTAAGATGTTGGTTTTTATGGATGCTCTGCATCAAGATCCCACACTGAGTTAGGTAGAGGCATGAGATGTTGAATCCTTAAAAGTATATATATGCTTCCAACAATGTTGAGAAAAAGGGCATTGAAGAAAGAGGTGTCTATATAAAAAGTAATATATCTTTTACATAAAATATTACAAATTAAATTAATGTATCTTCAGTGTACATATCAAATTGTACTCTCTAACATATTAACTTATATATAATTTTCCATCGACATAATACTCATATGCTCATAATAAATTAAAATTTCTTTTTCTATGCAATTCATCTTTCAAACATTAATTTCTATATATTAGTTTGGTTGATGTCTCTTTGTTGTCCTCATTTAAAAAAAAAAAAATTGTCATCCCCATAACTCACCCCCTTACTAAAGCTTCCTAAAGATTTTTCATAACAATATTGAAAATCAATTTTAGTATAATTTGAATCTCATAAGAGATTTCCATCATTTAAATGTTCCGCCTTTGAATTGCATAAAATTGATGCAACCTTCTACAAATTTTTACATGACTACCAATAAATAATTTTTTTTCTTGTACACTTCGTCTAATGTGTAATAATCTAGAAATGATCCTCTCATTGTGCAAGAATTAATATAAATTAATGCTCTTAAACAAATCTATTGAGAATAAGAATAAATTTAGTTCAAACTCAAATGTTGTTATGGACAATGTTATTTGCAAGTATTCATACATTATAGATAAATTCACGGTGTTAGTAATAAGTTGCTAGTGAAGGTAGTGGTAGAATTGTAAATGTATCTTCTAGTGTTGGGGTCTTAGAGGTAAGTCAGTAAATTTAAAATAAAATGTAGTAATTAAAATTTAAGATGTATTTTACATATGTTTAATTTATAGAATTTTCATAAAAATTAGTAGTACATTTATTGTGTGTGAATGATTTACACCTTCGTGAAATAACAAGATTTAAAGAGAATTTACACTATTCAAAGCAAACTAATCTAAATAATGCACAATTAATCTAAATATCTCATGGTTCTCTAAATTGAAGTGGTAAATGAGGCTCTCAGTTGCAAATCCTCACTAGTGACACTCTAATTATGAGAATTGAACTAAGAATGATATGCAAAATAGATCTAATTATCAAATTCTAGCTCTATTTGATAAGAAAATCTCTAAAATGATCAACAATTTAAGCTAAATATCAATGAAAATGCTAAGTGAGTGGTGTGGATGCAAATTGCAAGAGCTTTGCTGCAATTCAAAGATATGGAGTGGATGATTAATGCCTCAAAATGCCTTCTATTTATAAGATTTTCCCAAGGGTAGGGGGTAGAGTGAGATAACCATGGTTATGCTTGGGTAAGGTCAATTGGCTTTGCTTTGTCCCTAAATGGGGGGACAAACATTTAAATGGTTTCAAAAGGCTGGACCATTTCAACAAAAGTGAGTGATTTGTGTCCATTTTGTCTCCTTTTTCCTTTGTTGAGAGAATTTCATATTTATTAATTAATTAAAGTAATTAAATTTAGCCATGAAGGGTAAGAGGTTCATTTTGATTTTTCATTTCAACAACTATGTCATTAATTGACTTTAATCAATTTCTTAGTGTTTTTCCCCTTTTCAAGCCTTATTTAATCATTTAATCATTTAATTGAATTTTCCTTTGATTTGAATTGCCTTTGTTCCATTTATTGATTTTTAGTGCTATTTTGATGATTTGATTGCACCTTTTGATTGAATTAAGCCTTTGCCAATTTTCCATGTCTACAAATGCCCCTCTTTGAGTCGATGTGCGAAGAACATTGATTCAAAGATTCCCTTAGTATGATGATCTGATTCAGGTCCTGGTTCTGATATGCCTCTGATCATTCTGATTGATGTACTTCCTAATGATGATGATGTGCCTCTGATGATGGTGCTGATATGATTCTAATGCCTCTGATATGATATGGGTCCTGATTTGATGATAGGTCCTGGGTTTACTGATAAAGGTCCTGGGTTAATTGATTGCTGATATGTTGATAGATTTGATACGATGACAGATTTGATATGATGATATATTTGATATGATGATATGATATGATTTGATACTGATATCTTGATATGATACTGCTATGATATGATATGATATGCCCCACTGATAAATGTTTTTGATGTGATGCCCATTTGATACTCTGATGCCCCCTCAGAAATAAAACATATTGAGTCCTTGATTTGAACGAGTTTAAGTAGTTGGAATATGTTTTGATTTCTGATACCGTTTGAAAGAAATAATCAAATTTGATTTATGCCCCGATTAATGAAAATGTCCTATGATAGGTTCAAAGTGCATTGCTTTAAGTGTTTATGAGGACCAATTTTACCTTAAATAGGATAAAACCCCTCATTTTACTATTCATTTGCACCGTTCCTTCTTGAGATTTGAGCTCTGATTTTAGCATTCTGGAGACGATGGTGGTCCCACATCGCGAGCATCGGTTTGAGAGAGCGCGCCGGTTCAGTCGGAGAGCGACCGATGGTCCTCCGGTATGTCATTCAAATTTTCCTCATGTTTGTAAAGTCGCATTTATGACCTTATTTAATGCTTTTAAAAATTTTAATTCTGCGTGCGTGAAAAGAAATGTCGCCTCTGTGCATTTTAATATCGCCTGAAAATTTTAAATGTCGCCTTTGATAAATCTTATGTCGCGTCCCTTAGGTATTTTCACGCATTTAGAAAATATAGTGTCGCCTAAGGAAAATTTAATGTCGCGTAGGTTTTAAACATTTTTAATCAGGTGTCGCGTGATAATAAGATGTCGCCTACGGAAAATCTTATACCGCCTCCGTGAAAATAAGTCACGCGGTAAAATAAAATTACGCGTTTGATCAAAGAAATGTCGCCTCTGGTAAAAGAAATGACGCCAGAAAGAAAAGTCGCGTGAGTAAAAAAAATTTGTTTATTTGAAACTTTTCTAAGACGTCTGATTGTTCGATTACGTCAACCTGATTGATATCGATCACGTCAATGAATTCAATCGAATGTTTAGTTAGGGTATTCCCTTTGTTTGACTTCAACAACGAATTAGAACATAGGTAACTATAATATCGAAGAATAAGATTAATCAATCTTCATCATGAATGATAGATCATGGATCTAAATGTCCATCCATTTTATGCCCAAATGCTTAGAGACATAAAACTAGGATCGTCCTTCCTCAACGCTTAGAGTTAGGATTGGTAAGTCTGATAGGTATATTTAAATTGATGACCATGATTGATTGTTTGATTTCCTGATAGTAAGTTACTCATGTAATTCCCTTGTTTTGATTAAACAGGAGGATGTCCCTGTGCTGTACCTTCGGACTGTACCACACTGGGTGATGGAGCTTAGGACTCAGTTGACTGACGCCGAGAGGCGAGTGATTAGGCGCTGCGGTTTACTGTGCGTACTAAAGCTTCCTCGGTTCCAGATGAACCGAGGTTTGATTACGGCTGTCGCAGAGTGTTGGCACTCTGAGATAAACACATTTTGGCTACCACAGGGCGAGATGACTATTACACCGGAGGATGTTTATAGATTGCTACGGATCCCGACTCATGGAGAGATAGTATATTATGACGCAGTCTATGACGGGACATATTGTCGACGAGTATTCGGAGATCCATCTATTGGTGATGACTGTATCTTATGGCCTCAGTTTGCCTCATTTCCTGTTTTACCAGCTTTATTAGGTGCTATCATTGGTGGTGTCTTATTACCTGATCGGTGAGGTCGCGGATTTTCAGTGGGATGGGGCAGGATTATCGAGGATTTGCTACATCATCCTCGACGCTTTGACTGGGGATCTTGTGTGCTAGCACAGCTTTATCATGATCTGCATGAGGTGGTTTACAGGAGAGCAGCCTCATTATCTGCTGGGATTCATATTTTACAGTTGTGGATATGGGAGCACTTACCAGTCAGTCATCCTATATCAGATCGAGATCGTCCTCTAGGATATCCTTTTGCATGGCAGTATACTGGTATGGTGACACAGCATCACTTGGGTCACTTGGAGTATTGGCGACGGCAGATTGATGACATGGATGAGGTCTATTGGAGACCATATGTTGAGGTCGAGGATTGGAGAGAGGATAGCTTGGAGTTACCCTATATGTTTGCTCCTTGATGGATGATCGGCAGGATTGACTCTGTTCTTGAGAGATTCTTGGCAGGGAGAGTACTACGACAGTTTGGGCGGATTCAGCCTATGCCTCAGGGATCTGCAGTATATGCTCGTTCTAGTGCAGAGCGTGTTACTTGGGGTCACATGCCTTCATATGATGATGCTATAGAGCAGATATCATTACTGGGTTATATGGATTGGGACATGAGGTTACACATCAGAGATGCCGGCGTCACACAGGAGTATCTAGCTTGGTTGATGGAGCATCCGATGCCTCACTTTACAGACCCTGCAGAGCCAGTACCTGGGCGAGATGATGGTGAGGATGTTGGTGGTGGGAGGAGACGCAGAGGTAGACCCCGAGGTAGAGCAGTGATTCGGCTCAGAGGACGAGTGAGAGATGCACAGGTACAGGCACCACCTCCTCCTCCTCGTCCTGCAGTAGCACAGAGACAGAGATTAGATCGTCAGGATCATGTGAGGGCTGCTAGACAGGATCCAGGGACAGGACAGGATACGAGAGCAGGAGTACAGCAGACTACTGTGGATGATCAGGACACAGGTGCATAGCAGATGCCAGCAGCTTTTTCCCGTGATCGGGGAAAAGCTCCTATAGATACAGGTGATCCTCAGAGTACCTATGAGGTTGGAGAGAGCTCTAGTACTAGCCAGCTACGAGAAGATGTGGGAGCATTACGGACAGAGGTGTCACAGATGTCCTCTATGATTCAGCAGTTGGTATCGGGTTTGGCTCCCTTGGTTCCTCTCCTTGTTGCTATGGTTGGTCAGACGCCTCCTCAGCAGCCTCCTCCACAGCCTCCTCCACAGCCTCCTCCCAGTGGTGACGAGAGATGAGCCATGAGTGCTCTTATTGATCATTGAGATACTTGATATTGTACCATAGTCTTGTGACCTTGGTGTCACCTTTCCAGTTGTATTTTGACACTTATTTGACATTGATGCCCCTGTTGATGGGCGATTATAGAGTTGAGTTTTGTGACATCATTGTTATGAGTAGACGTGTGATATGAGAACATTTATGATCTTTCCTGCTTTTACTTGATGATATATGAGATTTCCTTTAGATGCTGCTATATGTGTTGATCTAATGCATTTGTTTTTGGATGACTATTGGTTATGGATGCAACGTATCTTATGTATGATATAGATAGATGGATGCATTTCTTCTTCATGTATGGATGCAGTTTTGATATGTTATTTCTCATGTATGCCATCTGAATGGATGCAATCTGTATGCAAATGTAAATGATTATTTACTTCTTTTCTTTGATAATATCTATGTAATGATTAATGATATGGAATGAATGCAAAAAGTATAATCTCATTTATTTTTATTTTTGTAGAAAAGATGATGTTGAAATGATGTTGTCCTTGTTGATTTAACCCTGTTAATGATGTCATGTACCCCCTTTTTGATGCGAAAATAAAACCCTTGGGAAAAAAAATGCACATGCAATTAATCTAATATGAGAATGCATTTAACCTTTTTTATGAATGCAGCTAAGTGTCACTAGCTTTTTAGCAAATAAATGCCTTGAGGATATATTTTCATCATTGAGCACTTGGGACCGGAAAGTCGACACAACCACCACTGCCCACTGACATGATGATATGAATATCGCTTTTTACTTTACTGCTCATATGGTAACCTCCGTTTTGCTTTCCCATCGGTCTCATCGATACGACTATCACTGATTTCAAAAACAATCATGAGAGTACGAATACCGATTTTGTCGGATTCTATGTTGCAAGTGGATTTTGTCATTTAGATATGAAGAATCTAAATATCCAAGGTATCCGGTTGCGTAAACAAACAAAGGTTAACTCATTATTTTATAAGATAATCCTCGATGGTTCTTTGATGACCATGTCTTCAGATGAATTCTCATAAGGCAATGAATTTTCCTCCAAACAGTCACATCATAGTCAAGAAAAATATCATGTCTCCCTTATTGCCAATCTAGTCGAAACATCCTTGATGAGCTAAAAAGACTTGATACAAATTGAATGAATGTAAGTAAACAGATTTTTAACCAACTTTTCAAAAGAATCTATCTAAGTGTTTTGCATTGTTTTCTGATTTTCAACAAAATATATTTCCAAGTGTTTGATCATGATATGATTTTTGATTTTTAATCCTGAATAATAAGTCAATTTAGGCTCATGGAATTTTGTTGTGGTAGTCAAATTTTTCGTTATCAATCAAAAGGTTTACACAAATCTGATCTCTCTTCTGAAAAGGTTGATCTCTTTCTGCTTGTGACTGAATGTTTGTTCATATGAATCCCTTTTGAGGTACCCACTTTCCAATCCATTTATGCTGCCCCCAAGTATTTGATGTATCAACTTTGACAACTTTAGGCAATGTAAAGGATGGTGCTACAAACTGTTATTATGACTATGTACAAATGACGGATGCAATGAAGGTTTAAACAAATGTGATGATGAGATGCATTATATACACATGTGACTAGGAAGGAAATGACTTAAGGGAACCAAAAGCGCTTGTTACCAAGTTTTCACTTTTGGGTATTCTCTTTTTTTTTTGCTACCAAGGCGCCTATTTGCTAGGTTTTCACCAAGGCACTTTTTCTCTTTTTTTATTTTTTTTTGTTTTTTCTTTTTTATTTTTTTTTGTTTTTCATTATCACCTTGGCGCCTATTTGCTAGGTTTTCACCAAGAGATAGTTTTTCAAATGTTTTTGCTTTCTTCAGGCTCAATTTTCCATTGTTTTTGATCTTTCTTCTTTTCCAATGTTTTTGGATTTTCTATTTTCAAATGTTTTTGGTATTTTCCATTTTCAATTATGTACAATAATTATGATGCTCTCTCATCTGATACTCTTTATACTCTTTCATCTGTTTTAGGTGTAGAATCTCTTCAAATGAATGCTATTTATGGGTTCTTGTAATTCTTCACCATTACAATCTGATAATTTATATGTTCCAGTTCCAAAGGATGATGCTATAACAAATGGGCCTATCCAATTAGCTTCCCACTTTCCTTTCTTTTCCCTTTCAACTTGATTTTTGGGATTTTCTCTTAGTACCAAGTCTCCTACTTGAAAAGTTCTTGGTTTGATGTGTTTGTTGTAATTGTGAGCAATCCTGTTTTGATAACCTTTTAAATGCTCATAAGCTTGAGTCTGATGTTCCTCTAACAATTCCAATTGTTGTAGTCTAGCAATCCTATAATCCTCATCAGTGATCAATCCTCTTAATGAAACCCGTAGAGATGGAATTTCAACTTCTAATGGTAGAACTGCTTCAGTTCCATAGACTAAAGAGAATGGGGTGGCTCCTGTAGGTGTTCTGATACTAGTTCTGTAAGCCCATAGTGCGGGGTTTATTTGCACGTGCCAATCTCTTCCTGATTTGTTAACTGATCTTTTTAATATTTTGAGGATATTTTTGTTTGTTGCCTCACCTTGTCCATTACCTTGTGGATAATAAATAGATGATGAATGATGTGTAATGTGAAATGTCCTGCAAAGTTCATCAATATCCTGATTTTTGAATTGCTTCCCATTATCCGTGATAATGGCATGTGGAATACCATAGCGGCAAATTATGTGGTTCAAAATGAACATTGAAATTTGTTTGCCGGTTGCTGTTATTAATGGAACTGCTTCCACCCATTTGGTGAAGTATTCTGTTGCTGTGATGATATACTTGTGTCCGTTTGAAGACGGAGGATATATGATCCCAATCAAGTCAAAACCCCATTGATAAAAAGGCCATGGTGTAATGAATGGGTGTAATTCTTGAGCCGGTGCATGTATCATATTACCATGATATTGACATTTGCTGCATGTCTTCACAAATTGACAAGCATCCTTTTCTAATGTTGTCCAAAAGTACCCTAGACGAAGGATTTTCTTAGCTAGATTAAAACCGCTTGAGTGTGACCCGCAAATGCCTTCATGGACCTCGCGTAAAGCTAACTTAGACTCTTCTTCCTCTAGACATCTAAGTAACGTCCCATCAAGACCCTTACGATACAATGTGTCTGAAAGGATTAGGTAACGGGCGGCTTGGCGTATGAAGTTACGTTTTTGGGCACGAGTTTGGTCTATGGGGAGTACTTGGTCTTTAAGGTAAGTATAGATGGGTCCATACCAAGGAGAGTCATGTCCATGTAAAAGAGCAACAATTTGGGTGTCAGGAAGGTTAAATGCCGGTTTTACCAACTCTTCCACCAAGAACTCATACTTCTCATGTTGATCTGGTTTTTGTAACAATGAAGCCAAGGTAGCCATGGCATCTGCTGCTCTATTCTTTTCTCTTGGAATCTGTTCAAATGTGATCAAAGCAAAGTACTTCTTCCATCCATCAATCAAGGTTTTATATTTCATCAATGTTATGTCCTTGGTATTGTATTCATTATTAACCTGATTGATTATGAGTTGGGAATCTCCATACACTTGTAATTCTGCAATATTCCATTCTAAAGCCATTTTGATGCCAATGACTAATGCCTCATATTCCGCTATATTATTGGTGCATGGAAATAAGAGTTTATAAGACTTTGGAATGGTGTATCCTTGAGGAGTAACCAATAATATACCTGCTCCAGAACCTCCTTGTGTGTAAGATCCATCAAAATATAACTTCCATGTCTTTGCTTCTATGTTGACAATTTCTGCATCTGGAAATTCAATTTGCATGGTTTGTGTAGACTCTATTGGGTTATCTGCTAAGTGATCTGCTATCACTTGTCCTTTAATTGCTCTTCTATCAACATATTCAATGTCAAATTCACTTAGGATCATGACCCATTTTGCTATTCTACCTGTTAAGGCAGTTTTACTTAGTAAGTATTTGAGAGGATCAATCTTGGCAATTAATTTGATCTTATGCATCAACATATAATGTCTTAGTTTTTGAGATGCAAAAACCACTGCTAGACATGCTCTTTCCATGAATGAATAATTGAGTTCATATTTTATCAAGGTTCTACTAAGATAGTAGATTGCCCTTTCTTTTCCTTGCTCATCTTCTTGTGCCAGCAATATGCCTAGAGACCTTTCTGTGGCTGATATGTATAACAACAGTTCTTTACCTTTGATAGGTGACATAAGAATAGGTGGGTTTATCAAATAAGTCTTCAAAGTAGCAAAGGCCTTATCACATTCCTCATCCCACATAAATGTAGTGTCCTTGTGTAACAATCTTGTGAAGGAGTGACACTTTTCTGCTAATTGAGAGATAAATCTCCTTATTGATTGAATCTTTCCTTGGAGTGACCTCATTTGGCTAATATTTCTTGGAATTTCCATTTCTAGAATTGCTTGTACTTTTTCAGGATCAACTTCAATACCTTTTGCTGACACTATATAACCCAATAACTTGCCGGATTGGACACCAAAGGCACACTTCTTTGGGTTTAGTCTAACTTTGAATTGTTCTAACCGAATGAATATTTTTCTTAGGATTTGTAAATGCTCTTCTCTATTGTGGGATTTTGCTAGAATGTCATCCACATAATCTTCTAAAAAAGTATGCATCATGTCATGGAAAATAGTTGTCATGGCCCTTTGATATGTAGCTCCAGCATTTTTTAAACCGAAGGGCATAACATTCCAACAAAAGGTACCCCAAGGGCAAGTAAATGCTGTCTTTTCTTGGTCTTCGGGAGCAATCTTGATTTGGTTGTAGCCACTAAATCCATCCATTAATGAGTACATTGCGTGACCTGCTGTCAAATCCACTATGGTATCAATGCTTGGCAATGGAAAGTCATCTTTGGGACATGCAAGGTTTAAATCTCTGAAATCCGTACACACACGGATAGATTTATCATGTTTAGTAACTGGCACAATGTTAGAGATCCAATCAGCATATGCTATTGTTCTTATGAACCCCACCTTTAACAATTTTTCCAATTCTGCCTTGACTAGAAGAGCCACATGTGGGTGCATTTTCCTTAGTTTTTGCTTTACAGGTTTAACTCCGGGTCTAAAATTCAGATGATGCATTATGAAATCAGGATCCAATCCAGGCATATCGGCATATGACCATGCAAAATTTACTTGTTGTTCTTGGAAGAATTTGATAAAGTCCTTTCTTTCCATAGATGTAAGTGATGCAGCCAAGTGTACAACCTTTGGCTCTAGTTCCGTGCCAATGTTAACTTTTTCTGTTGGTTCTATAAGAATAGATGACCGTTCTTCTTCATGTTCAGGCAAAGTATCCAATCTCTCTTCTAATGGTGCCACAGTTGGGTTTTCACCAAAAGAAACGTCTTTTATTTTCATTGTTTTTGGTTCTAAGGGTGCCACAGTTGGGTTTTCACCAATAGAACTTTTCATTTTTTTATTTTTTCCTGTTTTTTCTTTTTTTTGACTAAGAGATTGGACCCTTGCTGTTGTCATCATGTCCGTATTGAGTTCGTTGGTGAAAGAGGGTTCAACCGCATTGAGGTATTGGTTTGTGGCTTGGTCATTTGGGAAGTAAAGTAAGTCATGTGGTTCAGTTTGATCCCAATCAATGAGGTCTGGATGTATCAAAATTAAGGAATTATTGGGTAAGGTATCATCAATAGGATTTATGGACATGACTTCGTTTGAGGGTTCATACATTGTATCGTTTAGGTCTATGATGTGTGCTTCCTCAAGATGATCCATGGAAGCAGGGTCAAAGTCCCCTTCGCTTGAATCCTCGTTGACCTCTACAGGAAACAATGTGGGAAAAGCCACAAGCGGGTTAAAACTAACGTTTGAATTTCCCTCCTCTGAAGGTGTCCAAAATGTTTCTATCCATGCTCCACTACTAGATGCTTGTTCTATATTAGGCCTTTGAATAGAAGATTCTTCATTAATTGGAGCATCTTGTTTTGGGATTTTTGCATAAGTATGTATAACAATGACTTCTTTATCTTGACATGACTCATCTGATAAAGTATCCCATTCATAATCCCTAGAATCATCACTATCTCCTTCGGATTCTAATGCATTTATTTGAGGATGAAAATCATGCATTGGACTTGAACTTTCTCCCTTATGTTGAAAACCTACTCCGGCTTTTTCATGACTTGCCCTCCAAACAGGTTCAATAGGTTCTAATAATCCTCTATTTCTTTGGCCTAGGGGTCCTCTTCCTTTGTATCCCATCTTTTGCATAATATCAAATCCTTTCCCATATTGTTCTGTTTGTATATTAACATGCTGAATTCTTTCCATGGGAGTGTCTAGGGTACCATCCTCATCATGATAAAGCCATTGAAGGACATCATCCTCTTCCTTATCCCATGTTGCTTTGTTATCTTCCCTCACAAAATAAGAATTATACTTATGTGGAAGATGTTCTTTTGAGGGTTTTCCATGTGATTTAGGAGACATGGGCATGTCAAATAGAGAAACTGAATATTCTCCTACCCCTTTTGAACTAATCTTGCATTGTTTGTCAAATTTGTTCATCATCTCACTCATGTATTGGTAATGATCTACTTTAGCTTGTTCTTTTTCCTCTTTAGTAGGTTTGTAAATCACTGTTTCCAATTTAGGTGCCACATATGGACTTTCCATCACATTTGGACCCTCGTAGCTCACTTTTTCCTTGCCCTTAGTTGATGTAGTTGAGCTAGCTTGAAGAGGATTTTGTGCATCTTCATTGGTGATTCTTGGAACAACTCCTTCACGATTATGTGGAATGTATAATTCATGCAAGGGTTTGAGTGCATTACAATATTGAAATGGATTTGAGTCTCCTCCAATTGTGATTTCTTCACCCATGTATGGGAACTTGATGCATTGGTGGTATGTGGAGGGGACAGCTTGCATCTCATGAATCCAAGGTCTTCCCAATAAAATGTTATAGGTTAATTTCATGTCCAACACTTGACATTTGGTTTCCTTCTTAACTGGTCCCACTTGGATGGGCAACACAATCATGCCTTTAGAAGCTCTTTCAGCCTCATCATAAGCTTTTATGGTGATTTTCTTTGTAGGGTCAATGCAAGACTCGGAGAAACCTAAGGATTTTACAAGACTCAATGTGCATATGTTAAGGCCAGCCCCTCCATCAATAAGGGCTCTTTTGACTCTATGCCTTTCGATCAAAACCTCTATATGTAATGGCAAATTTTGAGGATGAGTTATAGACATGTCATCTTGATCTGAAAATGAAAGACAATGAGGAGCCACAAGATGTCCTACCATATTTTGAAACTTTTCTTCCCCTAAGGTAGTAGAAACATGTGTTTCTTCCAAAGCTTTTTCCAAAATCCCTTTATGATTTGGTGACAACTTCAATAACTCTAAGATTGAGATTTGTGCTGGAGTACGTTGCAATTGGTCTACCAAACTATAAGGTCTTGCTGTTGTAGGAGATTGTTTGACCACAATGTTGGATGATGGGATATTGGTGTTTTGAGGGACTATCCCTTGTAAAGTCATTCTAGAATTCTGCCCTCTTGTAATGACATTTGTTGCTTCCTTTTGAGGCTGTTCATTAATGATGATAGCATTAACAATATGATCATATGATGGCGCAAAGTTGAGATTATTGGCACTTTGTTTCTTTCCATTTGATGACTCACCTTTATCATGTTTGTAAAAAGGTTGTTTGAAGGCCGTATGATCTTCATTATTTTGGGGTCCATCAACAGTGATTATGTTGTTATCTATCAAGTCTTGCACCACATTCTTTAATTGTAAACATTCATTTGTAGGGTGCCCCCGAATCCTATGATATTCACAATGATGCTTAGCATCCCACCAACCCGGCTTGTGGTCTGGTTCATAAGGTTTAATGGCAGGTAATGTAATAACATTGTTAGCTATGAGAGTCTTTAATGCAGTTTCAAGTGATTCTCCCAAGGGTGTAAAGTGTCTTGCAGGAGTGGGTTTCAAATACTTATCATACTTGCTGTTTTGATCCTTGTTTCCTTGATTATTCTTATTGACATTGTTGTTGTTGTTGGAAGGTGCATTATATGCTTGATTAGCATTATTCACTTGATTTGGTGTCTTTGTAAGGGCAAATGGAATCACCTTCAAGTTGCTGGATTCCACTACACCATCATTAACAATACCTTTGTTGTTATTCCTTGCAGCATAACGGCTATTGTTGTTGTACCAACTTTTATTTGGATTGTTGTTATTGTTGATATTGTTGTTGTTGGAGTTAGAGTTATTCTTATTTTCCTTGTGCAATTTCAACTCTCCACTCTTAATCAACACTTCTTCCGTTGTAATTCCGTTATCAATTAGATCTTGAAAGGTTTTGGGACATTGCATCCTTAGTCTATAATTCAGCTCACTTCTCAAACCGTTAATAAAGATATCCATTTTTTCTTTTTCCGGTACACTTCTTGGATATCTAGCAAATGCAGTCCTCCATCTTTGCAAGAATGTGAGAAAGGCTTCTCCATCTTGTTGCTTCGTGTTACATAACGTTATCATGGTGACCTCATGTTTGATGTTATAAGAGTAATGAGTCACGAATTTAGATGCTAACTCTTCAAAGGATTTTATGCCGGATGGTAGTTTTGAAAACCAATCCATGGCTGTTCCTCCCAAGCTTCTTGGAAATAGTCTCATTAAATAGGTTGATTCATGCATGAATTCAAGACTTAATGCACAAAACCCCCGGAGATGATCATGTGGGTCGGATGTTCCTTCATATCTCTCATATTTAGGAAATGTTACATTAATGGGAAAAGGCACCATAACCAAACTCTTATCGAATGGAAAAGGACATAATGTTTCAATAGAGAAAGGCTTAGGAGCCCCATTTTGTTTCAAATTGTCAATTTCCATTTGTAATGCCTTGAATTGTTTCCTCATTGCTTCCATAGGGTCTTCTATTTCCTTGGGCTTTAATTGTTCTATGTCAAAATCTTTAGGTAGCTTTACCCCCGTTTGTATTAAGTCCATGAAGTGTTTTTCTTTATCCATAAGCATGGTCTTTTTCATTAGTTCTATGAAATAAGGACATTGTCTTGCCTCTAATGCTCTTTCAATCGTGGCTTCTTCTGCAGTTGGGGGTAAGTTTGTATTATGAGGAGGCAATAAGTTGTTGCCTTGTGAATTTGCCTCTTGAGAATTAGGGTCTCTTCCTCCATTATTAGAATTTCCTTGATTGTTGTTAAGATCCATACCTCCATTCATGTTGTTCCCTTGGTTGTTATTGGGATCTATGCCCCCATTCATGTTGTTCCCTTGGTTAGTGGGATCGATATTTCCTAGGGTACCACTAAACATGTTGTTAATGTCCTTTGCCTTAGTGGGATTTTCAGTCACTTGTGAAGTAATGAAAGTGTTCTTTGGAAATGGGAGCTCTTCTCCGTTGTAGGTACCGTCTGTTTGTAATGCTCTCCTTATAGAAAATGACCTTGTAATAATAGGCATGAACAAACTTTAAGGGTATGTTGACTTTCTTCTCTTGATAAGCTGTTTTTTGGAATAAGGTAAAAGTTTTTGATCAATTTTAAATGGTTTAAAATTTTAATGGTGTTTTGATCAATAACTTTGGAATATCTTGTTTGAAAATAAAAACAATCTCAACACACACATCAATTGGGTATCATATCCCTAAAATGCTCTAATGTGTATATTTTTGAACGTTTTCACAGGTTTAACACAAGAATAGCTTCCACACAATCTACCTAGCACATAATTGGTTCGTAAACATGGCTCTAATAGGTAATTTTGCTATTTTACCGTTATGTAGTAAGTTTTCCGTTCAAAAGAGATCTTAGCTTTTCATCCCCCAACTATGTTAAGGGGCTTCCCACACGCACAAAAGCACGATTTTGCGCAATCCGTTAGGACTACTAGAGGAAGTTCGAAAGAGCTAAAATCCTTTTGTCGTGTACCCCATTAAGGATACCCGCGTTTCGTTTTATAGTGGGTCAGATTCTCGCGGCAAAAGCAAGTGTATCCCACTTTGGGCTGTCCCTCTCACCGGCCCTTCTAAGGCAATCTCGGGAGGCGAGCCCACTAAGTTTTAAACATATTCATTGAAAAGCATGAAAAATGGATTTGGTAGAGCAAGTTTGGGAACTTGATTCACTCAAAGAGTGAAGAGCATATCCCTATTGCTTTTCCCTTATCCCAAACACTCACAATCAAATTGGTTCTTTTTCAACCCCGTGACAAAGGGGTTCTTAGAATTGAAGTGTTTATTTTTTCCTTTTTTTTATGATTAAACTATGTTTTTGAACTTTGAAAATGCCACAATTTAAGGGAAGTGCAAGCTTGATGAGAAAAATACCTCAAACGATGCTAGCAAAGGCTAGGCGCATTTTTAAGTAGTAGATTTTTGTTTTCTCTCCAAATCCTTCTCTTACCTTGGCAAAATGTTCCCTCCACCAACAAGTTAGTCAGCACAATACAAACAAAGTGAGGGAAAACCAAAATCAAAGCTAAAAATGATGTAATTGATTATGCTTTTGATTTTTTTTTTTTTTACCAAGATACTTGCAAAATTCTTACAAAATTTAAGGACTAAATTCCCAATTCAATGAAACATATTTTCGTTTGTAAGCATCTACAACAGCAATATATTTGGCATGCAATTCTACTTCTTTCTCTAAATTATTATTGAGAACAAAGGTAGAATGTACCCGGTTTTCTTTCCTTATCCTCTTAGAGATCAATTTCTCCTCTAAGTTGTATCTTCTCTCTGGTTTTTGCACTTTCTTATGACAGACCATGCTCCTGATACAAAAAAAAATGACAGTAAAGTTAGCATACAGTCCTTATTTTGACAAAATAGTGAAAATACTGCCAGGCGACATTGTCCAGACTACAGGCGAGATCAAATTTAATAAAGGCGTGATTACTTTAACCGCGAGCGTCACCAAAAGGGGCTCAAGCGAGATTAAAATAGACAAGCGCGATATCAAATTCAACAAGCGCGTGAAATCTTTCTTACAGGCGACAACAGAAATTACACTAACAAAAAAAAAGATGCTATACCAGGCGACATATCTTTTACCAAAGGCGATATCTAATTTAACAAAGACGTAATCAATTTAACCGCGAGCATCACCAAAAGGGGCTCAAGCGAGATTAAAATGATTACGTGCGATATCAAATTAAGTGAACGCGCAAACTCTTTAACCAAAAGCGACAAAGTAATTCAGTGAAGCGACATCTTATTAAATGAAAGCGAAATTTCAAATAATAAAAGCGACAAATAAAAAGCAAAGTGCGGCAAACTCCCTTTACACCAGGCGTGAACTAATTAGTCGACCGCGGCTTTTAATTCGTTGTAGGCGACATTGAAATAGCCAAAGGCATCATATCTTTGTGCAGAAGACGATAATCTGATGCCCGCAGGCGTGATTGCTTTATCCAGAAGCGCGACTCTGCTTGTAAGAAGCGTGAGCGTTCAGACTCCAGGCGACATCTAAATTTCTGCGAGCGACATCTCTTTACTGTAGGCGTGATTTCTTTACTGATAGGCGTGATTTCTTTCCTGTAACCTGCAAACAGTGAGCAAAATCATGCAATTCTAGCCTAAATTTGCAAATAACGTGGAAATTTTGATAAATTTGAGGCCTAGAGCCCCACGGTGGGCGCCATTTGTGTGTGAATGATTTACACCTTCATGAAATAACAAGATTTAAAGAGAATTTACACTATTCAAAGCAAACTAATCTAAATAATGCACAATTAATCTAAATATCTCATGGTTCTCTAAATTGAAGTGGTAAATGAGGCTCTCAGTTGCAAATCCTCACTAGTGACACTCTAATTATGAGAATTGAACTAAGAATGATATGCAAAATAGATCTAATTATCAAATTCTAGCTCTATTTGATAAGAAAATCTCTAAAATGATCAACAATTTAAGCTAAATATCAATGAAAATGCTAAGTGAGTGGTGTGGATGCAAATTGCAAGAGCTTTGCTGCAATTCAAAGATATGGAGTGGATGATTAATGCCTCAAAATGCCTTCTATTTATAAGATTTTCCCAAGGGTAGGGGGTAGAGTGAGATAACCATGGTTATGCTTGGGTAAGGTCAATTGGCTTTGCTTTGTCCCTAAATGGGGGGACAAACATTTAAATGGTTTCAAAAGGCTGGACCATTTCAACAAAAGTGAGTGATTTGTGTCCATTTTGTCTCCTTTTTCCTTTGTTGAGAGAATTTCATATTTATTAATTAATTAAAGTAATTAAATTTAGCCATGAAGGGTAAGAGGTTCATTTTGATTTTTCATTTCAACAACTATGTCATTAATTGACTTTAATCAATTTCTTAGTGTTTTTCCCCTTTTCAAGCCTTATTTAATCATTTAATCATTTAATTGAATTTTCCTTTGATTTGAATTGCCTTTGTTCCATTTATTGATTTTTAGTGCTATTTTGATGATTTGATTGCACCTTTTGATTGAATTAAGCCTTTGCCAATTTTCCATGTCTACATTTATAGATAGTATAGACAAATTTTCTTCAATCAATCATTCATTTATTAAATCAAGTGTATTTGATATTTGTTATAGACAATTTTCTTCATATTATTCATTTATTGTTGTTTGTTTGATATTTGTTATAGCATATTCCAAATGAGACTTTGAGGAAACAGTTGAATAATCTTAACGATTTGACACGGGAAAGAATTGATGCATTTCTCCATAGCTTTTTGAAGGATTTTGAGCAAGGGCTTTGGAAAAGTAATGGTTGGCCTATTTTACATCCAACATATTTTGTTTCTAAGGCTGCTATGAATGCTTATACTAGGCTTCTTGCACTCCAACATTCAGATTTGTATGTGAATTGTGTTCATCCAGGATCCATAAAAACTAAAATGAACTTTAATGTAGGGAGACTATCAATTGATGAAGGAGCAAAAAGTCTCATCATGCTAGCCCTTCATCCTATAGGATAGGCTCACCTTCTGGTCAATATTATGATAAAGGAAAAATAGCTAGCTTTGATATTTTACCTAAGGTAGAGGGTTGATTGGAAACACCTAAAGCCTTTTAAATTTGCTTAATGTTTTACTCCTTCCTCCAAATCTATATGTAATAAAGTATCATTCAACCATTGAAAAAATAGTTGTATATGCACTAATAGTATAGTATACTTTAATATAAATTTAATAAATTATAACTCATTTTTGTGAATAATATGCATTGATTTAGAATATTACTTAGAAGTATTAAAGTTTTCCTTTTTTAAGACCAGGAGATTAGAAAAATATATAATTTTTTTTTTACTTTTTATCTTTAATTTTTCCATTTAATATTTTTATAGAATTAATTATGGTTAAAATTTTCTTTGATTATTAGTTGAAAAAAAAACATCTATAAATAAATAGATATTATTTTAACAAACTAAAATGATAATAGTAATAAGTTTAATAGAATGTTACATTAAATATCAAATATTTAAGTAAAGAATTATGTAATAAAGATAATGATAATATTTTTAAAACAATAAAAGAAGGATTGAACTAATTTTTGAATGCAACAATGAATTACTTTATTGTTAGAATGTATTGTTCAAATAGATTATAAATTATTTATTCTCTTCTCTAAATCAAAATCAAATTGACATCTAATTTTTAAATTAACTTCTCCTTATTCAAAAAATTTTCTACCTTTGATAATAGAAATATTAATTCTTATTACAAAATTCATGACCTTATTCTTCTCACTATGCTTCATTTGCACCTAAAATCACTCAACTTTTTATGAATAGAGGTCTTTTCTAAAACATCAAAAAAGTATATAAAAGAAGAAACCCTCAAGCTGTAATGGAAAAAATCACTCGGCAACTAGACCGGAAATCACTCAATTCTGATTAATCACCCTGTTGAATTACATTTTATGAATTCTAGGCCATTTTGAAGGAAAAATCAGCACTGGTCATCAACAGGTTTTAATCATTGCAAACTGAGGTTAGTCTGTGGTGATTTATTGACAGAAATAAAGTGAAGCCAATCCCAAAATAGGGTTGTTTTACTTGAAGGGAATCACAATATTTTGTGTCTTTGGAAGGGCAACTAGGGAACAAACGAGGGTAAAATCCATTAAAGAGATATTAAATATGCCTTTCATTGAGGTAAGGATTGTGGATACTCTGTAAGAAACACCTGTCTATACCATCATTCATAGTTAATCTAGGTCTACACACACCCAGATCTGATAAAAAGGGAGCTAAAAAAAGTTGATAATGACCCATAGGGAACTTCTGTATCTGTCCTAAATCTAGCGGTTACATTCTCATGGGTGTTGATAGAGGTAGAGAAATATAGAAAAAGAGCATTCCCAGAAAAGATAAAACACCAAACATCTAATATATATTTGCATATATCAAAACATAACATACAAAAAATATTCCAATATGAGAGCTCTGTTCTGCTGCTTAAAATAAAAGGGCATAACCAAATTAAAATGATTGTCTCAGATATACATCGAATGTGCCCAGAAAAGAGGGGAAACCTAAAAATATTAAATACAAGTAAATGTTGATTGAACGACTAGCAAAATACATCTACGGCAAGGATATGCATTAAAGATTAAATCAAAATCAATCTCACTCAATGTCCAAGGGAGATGGACAAGCTGGAAGAAGTGACATGGCACATGAGAGTGGGCTGGAGAAAAATTACAGAGACAGAGAGTAGTTGGGGATTAATTCCAACACTCCCCCTTAATCACAACTACTTCCATCTATAATACCTAAACAATCTCTTTGAAAGACAAAAATTTCCTTTCCTAATGCCTTGGTAAAGATATCTGCACATTGATCTTTAGACCTGCAAAATTCCAAAAAGATTTCTCCATTGTTGATTAGTTCTCTAATAAAATGATATCTTGTATCTATATGTTTGCTCCTCTTGTGAAAAATTGGATTCTTGGATAATGCTATGGCTGAGTTGTTGTCACAATAGATCTTCATTGCATCTTCTTGTTCATGTTTCAACTCTTTCAAAACTCTTGTTATCCATACAGCTTGATATGATGCCCATGTTGCTGCTACGTACTCTACTTCAGTAGATGAAAGTGTGACTATTGGTTGTTTCTTTGAAGCCCATGATACTACACTGGTGCCAAAATGGAAAACATAACCAGATGTACTTCTTCTATCATCAATACTCCCAACACAATCACTATCAGTATATCCTATGAGCTTGAAATCATTTGAAGTTGAATATTGAATGCCATAATTTCTTGTTCCACTCACATACCTTAAGATTATTTTCCCTGCTTTCCAGTGTGATTCTTTTGGAGTCTCCATAAACCTTGAAATCAAACTTACACTAAACATTATGTCTGGCCTTGTGGCTATTAAATACATAAGACTGCCAACAAGTCTTTTATACAAAGTTGGATTTACATTATATCCTTTGTCATCTTTACTTAATTTCAAACCTGTGATAATTGGTGTTGGTGCTGATTTGCAATTCATCATATTGAACCTTTTCAAAATATCACTAGCATACTTTGCTTGAGAAATGAATATTTCATTTTGATTTTGATTGACCTCAATGCCTAAGAAGTATTTCATGAGTCCCAAATCAGTCATTTCAAATTCTTTTTTCATAGCTTCTTTAAATATGTCAATTGATAAGTCACCCGTGAATATCAAATCATCAACATATAAACATACAATTAGAATTTGACATTTTTCATCCATCTTTATGTACAATGTAGGCTCACTGTTGCACCTGTCAAAACCATTTTGTAGAGATATGAGTCAATTATGTTGTACCAAGCTCTTGGGGCTTGCTTGAGACCATACAATGCCTTTTTCAGTTTGTAGACTTTATCTTCTTGACCCAAAATCTCATATCCGGGTGGATGTTCCACATATACTTCTTCTTCAAGATAACCATTCAAGAATGCTGATTTTACATCCATTTGATAAACAGGCCATTTTTTTTGAGCTGCTATGGCAAGTGTCATTCTTATGGTGTCTAATCAGGCTATGGGAGCAAATGTCTCATTGTAATCAATTCCATGTTGTTGTGAATAACCTTTAGCAACTAGCCTTGCCTTATGTTTTTGCACATCACCATTTGAATTCAACTTAGTTTTATAAACCCACTTTACTCCTATGACATCTTTTCATTTTGGAAGACTCACTAACTTCCATGTTTGATTCTTTTCAATTGCATAAATTTCTTCATCCATTGCATTTTCCCATTTTTCATCTTTAATTGCATCTTCAAAATGAACTGGGTCATCTACTTGTGAATATAAAGCATAAAGAGAAATTGAATCTGCATTATTCTCACCTTCATTTTGCTCATAAATGTCTCTAATACTTTTGATTTTTTGTCTCCTCAAGCTTGCCAATGTAGGATTTGACATGTTACTTGATGTAGAACTGGTTGAATGTGGACTTGATGGACCAACACCTTGATGGCCCACTTGTAGATGGTCTTTGTTGTCCACTTGTGGGGGTGCTTGATTGTAAACGTGATGCTGATCTTACATTTGATGATGGTGTCACTTGTGGACCACTTTGTTGAGCTTGAATGGGTGTGGAAGGAGTCACATTTGAAGGAGTATTTGCTGGTATTAAAAATTCATTTTCCTCTTGTGGTATGCTTGCTATTATGTTGACTATTTTTTCTACACTTCCATCCCATGCTTCTTCTTCTATGAACTGTACATCTCTACTGATTATGACCTTCTTGTTGATTGGATTGTATAATTTGTATGGTTTTTGAATTCATCACTGTATCCCACAAATATACATTTTTCTCCTTTGTTATCCAATTTCCTTCTCAATTCATCTGGCACATGTGCATATGCCACACATCCAAAAAATCTCATATGAGAAACACTATGTTTTCTTCCACTCCATGCTTCTTCCGAAATCACATTCTTAACACTTTTTGTTCGACATCTATTTATTATATAAGTTGCACATGAAATAACTTCAGCCCAATATTCATTTGACAAATGTTTTTCTTTTAACATGCTTCTAGCCATTTCCATGATTGTTCTATTTTTTCTTTCAACTACCCCATTTTGTTGAGGTGTGTATCTAGTTGTGAATTCCATGATCTTTACAAAATCTTAGAAAATCATTTGAGATGTATTCACCACCTCTATCTATTCTCAATACTTTGATGTAATGACCACTTTGTTTTTCAGCAAGAGCTTTGAATTGAAAAAAATATTCAAATACCTCACTCTTATGCTTTAGAAAATAAACCCATGTTTTCCTTGAGTAGTCATCAATGAATGTCAAAAAATAAAATCTTCCACCAATTGAAGGTGTTTGCATTAGCCCACAAAAATTTGAATGAACAATTTCTAAATGTGGTTTTGCCCTCATTGACTTACTTGCTGGAAACGATTCTCTATGTTGCTTTCCCAAGATGCACCCTTCGCATACTCTTTCCGGTTTTTCTATTAAAGGCAATCCTTTCACCATGCTTTTCCTATGAAGCAAATTTAGGCCTCCAAAGTTTAAATGCCCAAATCTTAGGTGCCAAAGCCAATTTTCATCTTTTATTTCTGCTTGAAATACAGTTTGAGTGACAGCTGCAAGTTCTCTTTTACCCTCTTGTGCATTTACTGTGGTGTATGCTTGAGAAAAATCCACATTCAAATCTGGCTTAATCTTTAAGGGAAACATTCTATTGTTTGTCATTTGAATCTTGGCAATGAGCTGATTGCTTGGTAATTTATCTAAAATTGTGCACTCTCCATTTTTGAAAGATACTCTAAACCCCTTTTGAACAAGTTGGTCAATACTCATCAAATTATGCTTTAAACCAAGAACAAAATAAACATCAGAA
>BSBK01012202.1:0-115766 GCA_027943335.1 Chamaecyparis obtusa
GTATTTATAAATATATATATAGATATGTATATATATAGATGTATATATATACATATATATATATAGATAGGTATATATATAGATGTATATATATACATATATATATATAGATGTATATATATATATATATATATATATAGAAACACACACACACACACACACACACACACACACATATATATATATATATATATATATATATATATATATATATGTATATGTATATGTATATGTATATGTATATATATATATATATATATATATATATATATATATATATATATGAAGTCCCCATGACCTTTTTTGACACATTGGAACACTCAAGTGTGTCTTAATGGGTCTTATGACCCGTTAATATAGACTTGAGCATTCTAATATGTCAAAAGGGGTCATGGAGACTCCCTAGCCATCCTAGTACGCCTTATCACATGTTAGGACCCCTAGGGAGTCCCCCATGACCCCTTTTGACACATTGGAATGCTCAAATCTATCTTAAGGGGTCCTAAGACCCCTTAAGACACACTTGAGTGTTCCAATGTGTCAAAAAGGGTCATGGAGACTCCCTATGGGTCCTAGTACACCTTATCATGCGTTAGGACCCATAGGGAGTCCCAATGACCCCTTTTAACACATTGGAATGCTCAACTATATCTTTAGGGGTCCTAAGAATCCTTTGGTCACACTTGAGCATTCTAATGTGTCAAGAGGGGTCATGGGGAATCCTTAGGGGTCCTAGTATGCCTTATCACGTGTTAGGACCCCTAGGGAGTCCCCATGACCCATTTTTACACATTAGAATGTTCAAATGTCTCTTCAGGTGTCCGAGGACCTCTTAAGACAAACTTGAGAATTCCAATGTGTCAAAAGGGGTCATGGGGACTCCCTATGGGGTCTAACTATGCCTTATCATGTGTTAGGACCCCTTAAGACATACTTCAGCATTCCAATGTGTCAAAATGGGTCACTGGGACTCCCTAGGGGTCCTAATGCGTGATAAGGCATACTAGGACCCCTAGGGAGTCCCCATGACCCCTTTGACACATTGGAACACTCAAGTGTGTTCGAAGGGGTCGTAGGACCCCTTAAGACACACTTGAGCATTCCAATGTGGAAAAAGGGGAGATTGAGACTCCCTAGGGGTCCTAACATGTGATAAGGCATACTAAGAAACCTAGGAAGTCCCCATGAGTAATTTTGATACATTAGAATGCTCAAGTGTGTCTTAATGGGTTGTAGGACCCATTAAGACACACTTGAGCATTACAATGTATTGAAATGGGTCATGGGGACTCCCTAGGGGTCCTAGTATGCCTTATCACATGTTAGGACCCCTAAGGGAGTCCCCATGACCCCTTTTAACACATTGGAACCCTCAAGTGTGTCTTAAGGGGTCTTAGGACACCTTAGGACACACTTGAGCATTCCAATGTGTTAAAAGGGGTCATGGTGACTCCCTAGGTGTCCTACTATGCCTTATCACATGTTAGGACCCCTAGTGAGTCCCAATGACCCTTTTCGACACATTGGAATGCTCAATTATGTCTTAAGGCATCCTAAGAGACCTTCAGACACACTTGAGCATTCAAATGTGTCAAAAGGGATCATGATGACTCCCTAGGCATCCTACTATGCCTTATCACATGTTAATACCCCTAGGAAGTCCCCATGACCCCTTTTGACACACTAGAATGCTCAAGTGTGTCTTAAGGGGTCCTAAGACCCCTTAAGACACACTCTAGCATTTCAATGCATCAAAACGTGTCATGGCGACTGCCTAGGGGTCCTAGTATGTGTTATCATGCTTTAGGACCCCTAGGAAGTCCCCATGACCCCTTTTGACACTTTGGAATGCTCAAGTGTGTCTTAAGGGGTCCTACGACCCCTTAAGACACACATGACCATTCCAATGTGTCCAAAGGGGTCATGGGGACCCCCTAGGTGTCATAGTATGCCTTATCATGTGTTAGGACTCCTACGGAGTACCCATGACCCCTTTTGACACATTGGAATGCTCAAATGTGTCTTTAGAGGTCTTAAGACCCCTTAAGACACACTTGAGCATTCCAATGTGTGAAAATGGGTCATGGGGACTCCCTAGGGGTCATAGTATGCCTTATCATGCATTAGGATCCCTAGAGAGTCTGAATGACCCCTTTTGACACATTTGAATGCTCAAGTGTGTCTTAAGGGGTCCTAGGCCCCTTCAGACACACTTGAGCATTCCAATGTTTCAAACGGGATCATGGGGACTCCCTAGGTGTCCTCGTACACCTTATCAGGTGTTAGGACCCCTAGGAAGTCCCAATGACCCCTTTTGACACATTTTAATGCTCAAGTGTGTTCTTAAGGGTCCCACAACGCCTTAAGACACACTTGAGAATTCCAATGTGTCAAAAAGGGTCATGGGGACTCCGTAGAGGTCCTAATAATCCTTATCACATGTTAGGACCCCTAGCAAGTCCTCGTGACCCCTTTTGACACATTAGAATGCTCAAGTGTGTCTTAAAAGGTCGTAGGACCCCTTAAGACACACTTGAGCGTTACAATGTGTCAAAAGGGGTCATGGGGACTCTCTAGGGGTCCTAGTATGCCTTATCATGTGTCAGGACCCCTAAGGAGTCCCAATGACCACTTTTGAGACATTAGAATGCTCAATTTTGTCTTAAGGGGTCCTAGGACCCCTTCGGACACACTTGAAAATTCCAATGTGTCAAAAGGGGTCATGGGGACTCCCTAGGGGTCCTAATACACCTTAACATGCATTAGGACCCCTAGGAAGTCCCCATGAGCCCTTTTGACACATTGGAATGCTCAAATGTGTCTTAAGGGGTCCTAGGACACCTTAAGACACACTGTAGCATTTCAATTTGTCAAAAGAGGTCATGGGGACTCCCTAGAAGTCCTATTATGCCTTATCACATGTTAGGACCCCTAGGAAGTCCCCATGACCCCTTTTGACACATTGGAACATTCAAGTGTGTCTTAAGAGGTTGTAGGACCCCTTTAGACACACTTGAGCATTCTAATGTCTCAAAACGGGTCATGGGGACTCCCTATGGGTCCTATTATGTCTTATCATGCGTTAGGACCCATAGGGAGTCCCAATGACCCCTTTTGATACATTGGAATGCTCAAGTGTGTCTTAAGGAGTCCTAGGACCCATTCAGACACACTTGAACATTTCAATGTGTCAAAAGGGGTCATCGGGACTCCCTAGGGGTCCTATTACGCCTTATCATGCGTTAACACACCTCAGAAGTCCAAATGACCTTTTTTGATACATTAGAATGCTCAAATTTGTCCTAAGGGGTATGATGACCTTTAAGACACACTTGAGCATTCTGATGTGTCAAAAGGGGTGTTGGGGACTCCCCAGGGGTCCTAGTATGCCTTATCATGCATTAAGACCCCTAGGGTGTGCCCATGACCCCTTTTGACACATTCGAACACTCAAGTGTGTCTTAAGGGGTCCTAGGACCCCATAAGACACACTTGAGCCTTACAACATGTCAAAAGGGGTCATGGGGACTCCCTAGGGGTCCTAGTATGCCTTATCATGTGTTAGGACCCCTAAGAAGTACCAATGACCCTTTTTCACACATTAGAATGCTCAAGTGTGTCCTAGGGTTTGTAGGACCCCTTAAGACACAATTGAGCATTCCAATGTGTTGAAAGGGGTCATGGGGATACCCTAGGGGTTTGATTATGTCTTATCATGCTTTAGGACCCTTAGGGAGTCCACATGACCCCTTTTGACAAATTAGAAAACTCAAATGTGTCTTAACGGGTCCTATTACCCCTTAAGACACACTTAAGCATTCTAATGTGTCAAAAGGGGTCATGGGGACTCTTTAGTAGTCCTACTATGCCTTATCACATGTTAGGACCCCTACAGAGTCCTAATGACACCTTTTGACACATTGGAATGCTTAATTATGCCTTAAGGGGTCTTAGGACCCCTTCGGACACACTTGAGTGTTCTAATTTGTCATAAGGTGTCATGGGGACTCCCTTGAGGTTCTAAAACACCTTATCAAGTGTTAGGACCCCTAGGAAGTCCCCATGACCCCTTTGATATGTTGGATTGCTCGAGTGTGTGTTAAGGGGTCATAGGACCCCTTAAGACACACTCTAGCATTCCAATGTGTCAAAAGGGGTCATGGGGACTCCCTAGGTGTCCTAGTATGCCCTATCAAGCATTAGGACCCTTAGAAAATCCCCATGACCCCTTTTGACACATTAGAATGCTTAGATGTGTCTTCAGGGGTCATAGGACCCCTTAAGACACACTTGAGCATTCTAAGTGCCAAAACAGGTAATGGGGACTCCCTAGGTGTCCTAGTATGCCTTATCACATGTTAGGACCCCTAGGGAGTACCCATGACCCCTTTTGAGATATTGTAATGCTCAAATGTGTCTTCAGAGGTCCTAAGACCCCTTAAGACATGCTTGAGCATTCCAATGTGTCAAAAGTGTTTATGAGGACTCTCTAGGTGTCCTAGTATACCTTATCATGCATTAGGACCTGTAAGGAGTCCTAATGACCTCTTTTGACACAATGGAATGCTCAAGTGTGTCTTAAGGGGTCCTAGGACCCCTTCAGACACAGTTGAGTATTCCAATGTTTCAAAAGGGATCATGGGGACTCCCTTGGAGTCCTCGTATGCCTTATCATGCGTTAAGACCCCTAAGAAGTCCTAATGACCACTTTTGACACATTGGAATGCCCAAGTGTGTCTTACGGAGTCTGAGGACCCCTTAAGACACACTTGAGCATTCCAATGTGTCAAAAGAGGTCATGAAAACTCCCTATGGGTCCTAGTATGCCTTAACAAATGTTAGTACCCCTAGGAAGTCCCCATGATCCCTTTTGACATATTTGAATGCTAAAGTGTGTCATAAGGGGTTGTAGGACCCCTTAAAATACACTTGAGCATTCCAATGTGTCAAAAGGGGTCATGGGGACTCCCTAGGGGTCCTAATACACCTTATCATGTGTTAGAACCCTTATGAAGTCCCCATTACTCCTTTTGACACATTGGAGTGCTCAAGTGTGTTCGAAGGGGCCCTATGACCCCTTAAGATACACTTGAGCATTCCAATGTGCCGAAAGGGGTCATTGGGACTCCCTATGGGTCCTAACATGTGATAAGATATACTAGGACCCATAGGGAGTCCCCATGACCCCTTTTGACACATTCAAATGCTCAAGTGTGTCTTAAGGGGTCTTAAAACCCCTTAAGACACACTTAAGTGTTCCAATGTGTCAAAAGGGGTCATGGGGACTCCCTAAGGGTCCTATGATAAAGCATATTAGGACCCCTAGGGAGTCCCCATGACCCCTTTTGACACATTGGAACACTAGAGTGTGTCCTAAAGGGTCTGAGGACTCCTTAAGACACACTTGAGCATTCCAATGTCTCAAAAAGGATCATGGGGACTTCCTAGGGGTTCTAACACATGATAAGTCATATTAAGACCCCTAGGGAGTCCCCATGACCCCTTTTGACACATTGGAAGGCTCAAGTGTGTATTAAGGGGTCTAAAGACCCCTTAAGACACACTTGAGCATTCCAATGTGTCAAAAGGGGTCATGGGCACACCGTAGGGGTCCTAATGTGTGATAAGGCATACTAAGAACCCTAGGGAGTCCCCATGACCCCTTTCGATGCATTGGAATGCTCCAGTGTGTCTTAAAGGGTCTTAAGACCCATTAAGATAGATTGGAGCATTCCAATGTGTCAAAAGGGGTCATGGGGACACTCTAGGTGGCCTAACGTGTGATAAGGCCTACTATGACCCCTAGGGAGTCCCCATGACCCCTTTTGACATATTGGAATGTTCAAGTGTGTCTTAACGAGTCATAGGACCCCTTAAGACACACTTGAACATTCCAATGTGTCAAAAGGGGTCATGGGGACTCTCTAGGGTTCCTAATGTGTGATAAGGGATATTAGGACCCCTAGGGAGTCCCCATGACCCCTTTTGATAGATTGGAGCACTAGAATATGTCTTAAAGGGTCTGAGGACTCCTTAAGACAAACTTCAATATTCAAATGTCTCAAAAGGCCTCATGGGGACTTCCTAGGGGTCCTAACATGTGATAAGTCATATTAAGACCCCTAGAGAGTCCCCATGCCCCCCTTTTGACACATTAGAATGCTCAAGTGTGTCTTAAGGGGTCCTAAGTCCCCTTAAGACACACTTGAGCATTGCAATGTCTCAAAAGGGGTCATGGGAATACTGTAGAGGTCCTAACATGTGATACGGCATAATAGGACCCCTAGGGAGTCCCCATGATCCCTTTTGAAAGATTAGAATGCTAAAGTGTGTCCCAAGGGGTCCTACGACCCCTTAAGACACACTTGAGAGTTCCAATGTGTCAAAAGAGGTCATGGGGACTTCGTAGGGGTCCTGATGCATGATAAAACATACTAGGACCCTTAGAGAGTCCCCATGACCCCTTTTGACACATTGAAATGCTCAAGTGTGAGACACACTTGAGAATTCTAATGTGTCAAAAGGCGTCATTGCAACTTCCTATGGGTCCTAACATGTGATAAGGCATACTAGGACCCCTAGGGAGTCTCCATGACCCCTTTTGACACATTGGAATGCTCAAGTGTGTCTTAAGGTGTCCTAAGACCCCTTAAGACACATTTGAGCATTCCAATGTGTCAAAAAGGGTCATGGGGACTCCCTAGGGGTCCTAACTCTTGATAAGCAATAACAGGACCCCTAAGGAGTCTCCATGACCCCTTTTGACACATTGAGATGCTCAAATGTGTCTTAAGGGGTCCTACAAACCCTGAAGACACACTTGGGCATTCCAATATGTCAAAAGGGGTAATGGGGACTTCTTAAAGGTCCTAATGCGTGCATTAGGAACCTTAGGAAGTCCCCATTACACCTTTTGACATATTGTAATCCTCAAGTGTGTCTTAAGGGGTCCTAAGACTCCTTAAGACACACTTGAGCATTCCAATGTGTCAAAAGACATCATGGGGACTTCTTAGGGGTCCTAACATGTGATAAGGTGTATTAGGACCCCTAGGGAGTCCCCATGACCCCTTTTGACACATTGGAATGCTCAAGTGTGTCCAAAGGGGTCCTAGGACCCCTTAAGACACACTTGAGCATTCTAATGTGCCAAAAGGGCTCATTGGGACTCCTTAGGGGTTCTAACACATGATAAGGCATACTAGGATCCCTAGGGAGTGCCCATGACCATTTTGACACATTGGAACACTCAAGTGTGTCTTAAGGTGTCCTACGACCCCTTAAGACACACTTGAGCATTCCAATGTGTCAAAAGGGGTCATGGGGACTTCCTAGGGGTCCTAACCTATGATAAGGCATACTAGGACCTCCAGGGTATCCCCATTTCTCCTTTTGACACATTGGAATGCTAGAGTGTGTCTTAATGGGTCCTAGGACTCCTGAAGACATACTTGAGCATTTCAATGTGTCAAAAGGGCTCATGAGGACTTCCTACACGTCCTAACTCATGAAAAGGCATATGAGGACCCTTAGGGAGTCCCCATGACCCCTTTTGACACATTCGAATGCTCAAGTGTGTTGGAAGGGGTCCTACAACCCCTTAAGACACACTTCAGCATTCTAATGTTTCAAAAGGGGTCATGAGGACTCCCTAGGGGTCCTAATGCATGATAAGGCATACTAGGACCCCTAGGGAGTTCTCATGACCTCTTTTGATGCATTGGAATGCTCAAGTGTGTCTTAAGGGATCTTACGACCCCTTAAGACACACTTGAGCATTCCAATGTGTCAAAAGGGGTCATGGGGACTTCCTAGGGGTCCTAATGTGTGATAAGATATACTAGGACCCCTATGAAATCCCCATGACCCCTTTGACACATCTGAACCCTCAAGTATGTTCGAAGAGGTCCTACAACTCCTTCAGACACAATGGGGGGTTCATATGTGTCAAAAGGGGTCATGGGAACTTTCTAGTGGTCCTAGTACACCTAATCATGCATTAGGACACCTAAGAAGTCCCCATGATCCCTTTTGACACATTGGAATGCTCAAGTGTGCATCAAGGGGTCCGACGACCCCTTAAGACACACTTGAGAGTTCCAATGTGTCAACAGGGGTCATGGGGATTTCATAGGGGTCTTGACGCATGATAAAGCATAGTAGGACACCTAGGTAGTCACCATGACCCCTTTTGACACATTGGAATGTTCAAGTGTGAGACACACTTGAGCATTCTAATGTGTCAAAAGGGGTCATTGGGACTTCCTAGGAGTCCTAATGCATGATAAGGCATACTATGGCCCCTAGGGAGTCTCCATGACCCCTTTTGACACAGTGAAATGCTCAAGTGTGTCTTAAGGTGTCCTAAGACCCCTTAAGACATATTTGAGCATTCCAATATGCTACAAGGGGTCATGGGGACTCCCTAGGGGTCCTAACTGGTCATAAGGTATACTAGGACCCCTACGGAGTCCCCATGACCCCTTTTTACACATTGGAATGCTCAAGTGTGTGTTAAGGGGTCCTACAACCCCTAAAGACACACTTGAACATTCCAATATGTCAAAAGGGGTAATGGGGACTTCCTAAGGGTCTTAATGCTTGATAATGCATACTAGGACCCCTAGGGAGTTTCCATGATCCCTTTTGACATATTGGAATGCTCAAATGTGTCTTAAGGGGTCCTGGGACTCCTTAAGACACACTTGAGCATTCTAATGTGTCAAAAGGGGTCATAGGGACTTCCTAGGGGTCCTAACATGTGATAAGGTGTATTCGGAGCCCTAGGGAGTCCCAGTGACCCCTCTTGACACATTGGAATGCTCAAGTGTGTCCAAATGGGTCCTAGGACTGCTTAAGACACACTTGAGCATTCTAATGTGTCAAAAAGGGTCATGTGGACTCCCTAGGGATCCTAACATGTAGTAAGACGTACTAGTACCCCTAGGGAGTCCCATGACCCCTTTTGATACATTGCAATGGTCAAGTGTGTCTTAAGTGATCCTACGACCCCTTAAGACACACTTGAGCATTCCAATGTGTCAAAAGGGTCATGATGACTTTCTAGGGGTCCTAATGTGTGATAAGGCATACTAGGATCCCTAAGGAGTTCCCATTACCCCTTTTGACACATTGGAATGCTAGAGTGTGTCTTAAAGGGTCCTAGAACTCCTTATGACACACTTCAACATTCCAATTTGTCAAAAGGGGTCATCAGGACTTCCTAGGGGTCATAACTTGTGATAAGGTGTATTAGGACCCTTAGGGAGTCCCCATGACCCCTTTTGACACATTGGAATGTTCAAGTGTGTCCAAAGGGGTCTTACAACCCCTTAAGACACACTTGAGTGTTCC
This sequence comes from Chamaecyparis obtusa, assembly GCA_027943335.1. NCBI lineage: Eukaryota > Viridiplantae > Streptophyta > Pinopsida > Cupressales > Cupressaceae > Chamaecyparis > Chamaecyparis obtusa. The sequence goes on from BSBK01012202.1 coordinate 9,355, forward strand.
AATGTGTCAAAAAGGGTCATGGGGACTCCCTATGGTCCTAACGCATGATAATGTGTACTAGGAGACCTAGGGAGTCCCCATGACCCCTTTTGATGCATTAGAATGCTCAAGTGTGTTTTAAGGGGTCCTACGACCACTTAAGACACACTTGAGCATTCCAATGTGTCAAAAGGGGTCATGGGGACTTCCTAGGGGTCCTAACGCGTGATAAGCCATACTAGGACCCCTACGAAGTCTGCATGACCCCTTTTGACACATCTGAACTGTCAAGTGTATTCTACGGGGTCTTACGACTCTTTAAGACACACTGGAGGGTTCATATGTGTCAAAACGGGTCATATAGGTTTTCTAGTGGTCTCAGTACACCTTATCATGCATTAGGACTCCTAGGAAGTCCCCATGATCTCTTTTGACACATTGGAATTCTCAAGTGTGTCCTTGGCGACCCCTTTGGACATATATACATATATGTATATATATATACATATATGTATATATGTATATATATATACATATATGTATATATGTATATATATATACATATATGTATATATGTATATATATATACATATATACATATATATATACATATACATATATATATATATATATATGTATATATATGTATCTTTATATATATATATATGTATGTATATATATATATGTATATATATATATATATATATGTATATATGTATATATATATGTATGTATATATATATGTATGTATATATATAGATATGTATGTATATATATATATATATATATATATATATATATATATATATATATATATATATATATATATATATATATATATATATATATATATATATATATATATATATATATATATATATATATATAATTTTTACATATATTTATATAATATAAAATTTATATGACATACAATTTAAAACTCCTAAGATATTATAATATAAAATATATAAATTAATATATAATTATATATATAATAGATATTTAAACATTATGTACAAAAGTTCAATTTTTTCATATACTCCCACCATTTTTTCATACTTGGCAAAGTCGGGTACCCGATTTCCCTGATTTCAAAAGGTTCAAATTTTTCATATACTCCCACCGTTTTTTCATACTTAGAAAAATTGGGTACCCGATTAGGCTCGGTATTGCTTTGTGTACCAAACCTACCTGGTCAACTCTTCAAATTTCAAAAAAATATGTTTTTCCCCTTTTTCTCTGAGTTCCAGACTTTGACCATGTAGTTGACAATTTTTTTTCACCTGAATTTGATGAAATGAAAATGGTATTTTAAGGAGATTATCAGCTTTCTATCGATATAATTGCTGTCAATTTTTGAATTCGGTAAGTAATTATTAGTTATTTTGTAATTGAGTTACCTCTAAAGTTCTGATTTATATACTGATTGAAAATTGGCTATAACTTTCAAATGGTATAACATTTTTGAAATCTGAAAAATGTGTCACATTCTATGCTTCACTTACTATAAGGAAAAATAAAATAAAATTGAATTTTGTAAAGTTTTGAATGAGTTAAGGTGGTCAGACACAAGAATTTTTTTATTCTAAAAATGTTGCAGCAGAAAATTTATAATTAATTAGTTTTTTGGATTAAAATTACAAAATAATATGTGTCGCATCCAGGAATGAGTCTACTACTTATATATAAAATCTTACAAAAAAATATTATCATTTGATCATGATTAAGGTCGTCAGACATACACCTACTTCTTATTTTTTTCCCGAAATTTTTTACTACTATATTGAAATCTATACTTTTCACCAATTATATTATTTTTTTTTTAGAAAAGGCCTAGTATTTTAGAAACTACATTCAATTTCCAACATATTCTATTTTTACAAATTTTTGGTTTTAGGTTGATAGCTAGTTCAAATTTTCACGTCAAGTTGACGAACCCTGATTTGCTGATTTTTCATTGCCACTTAAGGGCATAGTTTGGCCCCTCATGATCTTGCACATACCCTCATGATCAAATAAAGTGCAATGCATTTGAAATTTGTGGTCGAATATGATGCTAGAGGCTCAAAAGATGAAGAAATCAGATACCTTCTCTCGCGCTCAGCTTTCGCTCATTTTCTCCCTCTCCTTTTTTATGCAATCGAAATAAAAATGATTTGGCCATTTCAGTTTTTTTTTATCTATACCTTGAAACTATCAGAATTTTGATGGTCCATTTAAAACCCATTGGAATACCAACACCATCGGTGCCTATTACAAAAAAGAAACACCAAATTCATAAAAAAATTACCTGTCATAAGTTTTTGTCAAAATTTGGCCCCAAATGTAGTGGTGTCACATAGACAAACATAAATACACATAATTACTACTATGATGAATCAAAAAATTGATCTATTTTTATTTTGGGAGGGTGCATTTCCTAAAAAGGATATCTAAAGACTCAACTTACATCTTTTGGCCAAGGGCGTAAGTGCCCACTCTTTGACAAATGATAAACTCATTTACTTTATCATATGATAAAAGCTTTTACCATAAATGATGAAAATCTAAAAGGAATACAATGAAGTTCCTAAATTGTACAAATAAATATTTTCTTGTATAATGAAATATTAGTTTATACGATAGAATACTCTATCGTACGATAATCTTAATAAATTTCTTAAAAGAAAAAGCTACGAAAAGAAGAAGTAAGAATAACCCCCACTGCATGGAGTACCATAAATAGGAACATCAAGGAGGCAAGAAATTGATTGCACCAGAAGAATAATCGCAAGATTATATTGATATTCATTTTAGAGCACCAATTGAAGTGTTCCTATAATAACCTTAACTATGCAAATACCAAGAGATGAGCTATAACAAGCATGTTCAGTACCAATACCGAAACATGAAAACTACTACTAAGCATCTCATTGTTACCTATATTTACATTTCCTTCATACTAAGTATCCATTATACAAGATTACATTTCATAGGATATGAGTCCTTAATAACATACATGAGAATGACATAACATGAACCAAATACAATAAGATATGAATAATGAGGAGAGGAAAAAGATGAAGCTCAATACTAAAGTTGAAGTCACTATTGATGAAGAACTCTGGTCCCCAATGGTGACTAGCCACCCCACCCGACCATGTGGAACCCTTAGGCCTACCCCACTGTGCTAGGAGATGAACACATGACCCAAACACAACAACAATGAAACACTAGGGAATAGGCTTACACATAGGTCAAACATAGGGCACTCACTTTAGCACATGAATAAGAAAGACACATTATCTAATTTTTACAAAGTAATGCATATAAGGTTCTACTTCATCTATAATGAGGTTAGGTGATAGGGTAAAATAAATGAGAAAGTGTCATCGTGTAGCACAAGTAGCTCATATAGAATGAATAATCCTCTCAGAGAAATAATGAGTTCAAAATCAATACCTTTCCTCTCATAGGAGGTTTCATCTTCACATCCCATCCCAAGCTCAACAAGTTCTAAGGCATGAGGAGAACATACATGTAAAACACACATAAACCACTTTCACAATATGCAATTTAAATTTTGAAATTACTAACTTATACGAGAGGGAGTAATTTAATAATCAATTATATAATCAATTATAGATACATCATTTTAAAATGGATGATATTAACTCAATACGAAATGTCAAAAGCCATAACAATAACAAATGCAAAATTATAATAACACAAAAAAAGAACTTGAGACAAGCAGATTACATAACACACACACACAATTGGACACAACATCAAGGACATGGATTCCAAGGTGATTCAAAACATAAATATTGGATATAAACATCTCTACATGTTCCATGACATATCTATTATCCAAGAATTGAGCAAAGAACTCCAAAACACAAAAATACCAATTTCTGGCAAAATTCGATAAGGGTTCGAAAATCAGCATTTTAACTTGAAATGCCACTTTCAGACCAAAATATAGAAATATTTAGAATGTTCTATGACCATTTCAATTTTTTTTCTTATTCCTTGTATAAAAGACAACCTATATCAAAATCTAGTTCATGCCCAACATGATGAATGATGGGTTCTGGATAGCACACAAAATGGTGCAATTAATGAAAAGTCCAAAAATCAATTTGGATTAAAGATACAAAACTAAAACCCATTAGTCTAAATCTACCTAACAACACACTTATCAAATAAAATTCCAATTCTGGATTCACAATAAAGTTCTATTATCCACATAAATTATCACATTTGCATTTTTATATCACTATTCACATGCAATCTTCAAATGACCATAAATATATGAAAATTGAACTCAAATTGAGTCAAGTAAGAAATTCTATTATATAATTCTATCATCCCACAAAATAATATGAAATCAAAACACCAAAATTCCACTTTTTACATTTCTTTCATTTTTTAAGTAAAACAATAAACTCTATTAAAATAGCTTAAATTTTCAACTTTCAAAAGTCAAAATTCTAAATATTCCCTTTGGTTATAAAAGTGCCCAACACACATCTTTTAACATAAAATTTATATTTTCACTATTTCTAAAAATTTGGGCAGCATAACACTACCTAGGGCACGTTTTTGACAGTTTTTTACAAAATAAATGATACAATGCATGAAACTAAAATGTGTAATAATATGAAACATTCTAAATCTTATTGCTAAACAAACAAAACTGGTTTGAATTTAAAAGATTGAATATAGAGAGAGAAATCAATAAAACTCTACCTCAACTTGAGTAAAACTTTGAAATTGAAGAACTCTTCACATAACCAATCATAACTTTAATCTTTTGGACATCAAAAAGAATTTGAAGAGATTAATCCATTGAGCTCCTATGCACAAAAAACTTTCCAATAGATTTCTCCCAATAAAAAAAAATCAAATTTATTCATGTAGAAGGGTTTGAGAGCTAAAAATATTTTTTTCAAGAATAACAAAAATTTCCATTGGCTGGACCTGGACTGTTCTACAAATTTCCTGCTGGTAGGTGACTTTAATACCCCTCTTTATCCCTTGGAAAAGTGTGGTGGTCTTGTGCATTACTTAGATAGTATGGGGGAGCTGGCTCATTTTATCTCCTCCACAGGCCTTACTGACCTCACCCTGAAGGGGAACCCCTTCATTTCATCTAATAATAGGAAAGATCCCCAACTCATCTAGGTGAGACTAGATCATACCCTAGCCACCTCTTCATGGAACCTTTTCCTAAACTCCTTCCTATCTTCCCTCCCTCATACTACATCAGATCATAACCCCCTCCTTCTCAACTGGCTTGACACCCCTAAGGTCAGCCCGACGCCCTTCAGATTTGAAATTATGTGGTGCTCTCACCCATCCTTTAGGGACCAAGTGAAATTCTAGTGGAAGAGTAACATTAGGGGTACTGCCATGTTCAGAATAGCCCAAAAGCTCAAAATTATCCGAAGACAGGTTAAAGGATAGAGCAAACACAACTTCAATGACTTTCACAATGAGAAGATGGAACTGTCTGGAATTTTAGACTCCCTCCAAGCCTAGCTAGCTACTGGAAACTACCTACCCCAAGTTCAGGTGGAGGAGGAGGTGACTAGACACAAGTGGTAGGAAACTTTTAAAAAAGAAGAAATATACTAGAAGCAGAGATCTAGAGTCTAGTGGCTTGCTGAAGGGGACAGGAACACAACCTTCTTTCATAGGTCTACTAGCATCCATAAAAGAAGAAACACTATTGCTTCCATTAAGGACAAAGGAGGGAATGAAGTCAAGGAGAAGGATAAGATCAACTAGGTGGTGATCAACTACTTTAGGAGACTTTGAGGGTTCGATATACTTGGACAACATCCAAAACCAACTTCTGGACCAAATCCAAAGTGCTATAATGCTCAGTGACAATAAGATGCTTGTGGAGTGGATCTCTGATGAAGAGGTTAAGAATGTGGTCTTTGCTATGGGAGCTTACAAAGCCCCCAGACTGAATGGATTTCCTTCGGCATTCTTTCAGGAGTACTGGGATATTGTGGGGTCCGATGTTACCTGGGCTGCTAGAGACTTCTTTAGGACTAGGCGCATCCTCAAACAACATAATCAAACCTACATTGTGCTGGTTCCAAAGCATGAAAATCTTACCACTATGATGGATTTTAGGCCCATCAGCCTGTGTAATACCTTTTACAAGATCCTTACCAAGATCCTGGTGGGTAGAATCAAACCTCTACTGGACAAGATTATCAGCACTACTCAAAAAGGTTTTGTGCCAGGTAGATAGATCCTTGATGCGGCCATTTCCACCCATGAAATCATCCATTCTATGGATAGAAGCAAGGCTCCAGGTATGGCATTTAAACTAGATATCTCCAAAGCTTATGACAAAGTTAATTTGTCATTTATGATTAAAATTCTTGCTAAAATGGGGTTTAATGAGAAGGTTATCCAGATTATACAAGAATGTACTCAAACTGTTAGCCTTTCTATTTTGGTCAATGGCTCTCCTAGGGGTTACTTTAAACCTGAGAAAGGTCTTAGATAGGGAGACCCCCTCTCCCCCTACCTCTTTATTATGGTGGCTAATGTGCTTAGCAGGAATCTTTCTATGCTGTCTTCCACGGGAAGAATAAAAGGCATCAAACCTACTTCTACCCTTCCTTAGGTGGTGTTAGAACAATTTGTGGATGACACCTTCCTTTTTGGGTACTCTTCTGTGATTGAGGCCAGGTAGTGGAAAAAAATACTAGAAAGTTATGCTTGGGCATCTGGACAGTGCATCAACTATCAGAAGAGTGGGCTATTCTTCTTCAATATCCCCATGGAGCTACAAAATAAGGTTCTTAGAATCTTGGGTTGTCTAGTGGCCTCCCTCCCTTCTACCTACCTAGGCCTCCCCCTTATGATTAAAGAGGTGTCCCATGATTTTTGGAATTCCATCCTTGAAAGAACCCAGAGGAAACTTGCTGGTTGGAAGGGGAAGTTTTTAAGAAATGCTAGAAAACTTCAACTGGTGGCCTCCACACTCCAAGGGATCCTTGTCTAATTCCTATCCCTCTTTAAAATCAGAGGTTACATGGAGACAAACTTGAAAGGATCTAGAGAACCTTTATGTGGGCTAGAGCTGAAGAAAAGAGGAGGATGTCTCTTGTGAACTAGGATACTGTCTACCTTCCAAAAAGAATGGGTGGCTTGGGGCTAAGAAAAATTAGGCTGATGAATAAAGCCCTTACCATGAAAGTGGCTTGGAAGCTTATAGAAGGGAAGGTGGATTAGTGCAGACTTATGGAAGCCAAGTATCTCCAAGGACACCCCTATAGGCAAATGTACCATGATGGAGACCTCCCAAGTGGATCCAAACTCTAGACAAACATATATAAATGTAAGACCCTCCTGTCAAAAGGTGTTTTTTGGCAAATTGGAAATGGGAGATCTACCAGATTTTGGAATGACCATTGGATTGTGAACCAACCTAGCCTAGGCTACAAATTCAAACCTCTTATGGACTACCTCAGACCTATCCTGGGTAATCGGGTCTCCAACTCTATCACTGGTAGGGATTGGGAGGATATACCTAATCGGATAAGAAACAGACTAGACCTGCAACACTTAGCCAAGGATCTCATGGAAATTATGGCTAATGTCATAATTTTCATGTTTGAGGACTATATTATCTAGGCCCCCACCCAGGCTAGTACCTTCTCTGTTAAGTTTTCTTACAATCTTCTTCTAAAGGAGAGTAACATGGGGGACTGGAAGAAGGTGTGGATTCCCCAGCTCACATCAAAAATAATTTTTTTCTGGTGGACTTTAATGCATGGTAATGTCCTAACCTAGGATAACCTAATAAAGAGGGGCATCTCCATGGTGAACAGATGTATCCTATGTAAGAAGGTCGAAGAAATGGTGAAACACTTGTTCATTCATTGTGATTATGCCTCTTCAATATGGCAGGAGGTCATTGATAAGTTGGGTATTTCATGGGCCTTGGACAGAGAAGTGCATCAATTTAGAAACTATAAATCCCCCTCCATTCACCACTTGCTCCAACTCCTTTTGTGTATGCTACCCCCTCACATCTGTTGGGCCATTTGGAAGGAAAGGAACAACAAGATCTTTAGAGAAGATAGCAACCATTCTGAGACATGTCTCCATATAGGTACTAAGCTCCTATGTGAGAATGTCAGGATGGCTAATTGGAAGCTTCCCCCATGTCCTCCTGCTGCTTGGGAAGTGAGAATTGTTGATAGATGGAATATCCTTGATGGGTTCTCCAGATTTGATGATGCTAAAAAGATAGCTAGAAAGGCTACCAGATGGGCTGCCCCCCCAAAGGATGGAGTAAATTAAACTTTGATGGGTTGGAAAATAATATGAGCCAAGGTGGGGGTGGTGTTCTGAGAGATTATAGAGGCAATTGCCTGCTAGCTTATGCTGGCCCTATCAATAACTACATTGTCACCTAGGCGAAAGGATTGGCCCTTCTTTGGGGATTAAATTCGCAAAAGAAATGAACATTAGGTAGCTGGAAATCAAGGGGGATTCCAAAGTGGTTGTTGAGGCTATCAAAAGGGGTGCTAGTGCACGGTGGCGGGCTAGACCTATTATTTTGGAGATCAATGAACTGATTAATAGCTTCCAGAGTACCACTATAGCCCACATGTATAGAGAAAGGAATTTAGTTACTGACTCAATTGTGGCAATGGGCCTAAAACAAACTAAACTCAATAGTTGGAGGGTGGTTGGTGATTTACCCCTAGTGACTCAGTAAATCATTGGGGGAGAAATGAACATCAATGTTTAAATGTGCCACACCATCTTATTCATTATGAATCCTTACTAGATCACGTGCTGGTGTGTTCTGATGATTTTTGTGATTATGGAAAGGAGAACCCAAATTCCCATAAAAAATCATAATTACTCTTTAAACATGTGGACTAGGCATTGTTTGAATATGAGGGCTTACTTGGTTAATAAGTATAGTAAGTGTGTCCCTGGTATTATTACTATTTATGGCACCTGAAGATCCGTTTGATCTAGTGGTATGAAGCTTGATTTCCAAAACTTCTCCCCAAGCCAACATTTTAAGTATAAACCATTCTCGGAAAGGCTTCACAAAATCAAAGGTTTTTTTAACTTCTGTAGAAACATTTGGCTCTCTATTTTCTAGGATATTTTGGTGCTGGAGGGTCTGAACTTTGAAATGGGCAGCAACACTCTTCATATTGAGCTCGATAAAATCGATGAGGCCTTCACCTCTGATGCGTTGGTGACACATTATTGCAAGGGGAGCATCATTTGGGGATTTATGGAGAGAATGAAGGGGGGCATGATGAATGAATCTCCAAACAATTCATGTCTTCCTAGAACAATAGGAGTGTCTCTATTGGAGGCATCCACTTTTAGCTGAACAAGGAGGTCATAGTAAAGGCAACTAGGCTTTCTGTGATGGGGAGAAAATACAAAAAAACTAGTCGAACCCTTGACCCTACTAGCCTTAACCAGTTCTTCCAGGATGGTGAGCTTCTGGTGAAAAAGAAGGGGCGCTTCAATAGGGAGGAGCTGCTGGATTTCTAGCCAAAAATCTACCTCATCGTGATGAAATACTTCACATTGGAAGGTAAGTTTACTATCTTTTACTACTACCACTTACTGTTCCTGAACCATGTTAGAAACAAAGATTTAATTTCCATCCTTTCTTATCTTCTACACTCCTTAGAAAGTAACATCCTTGATATTAAGGAGAACCCAAATAAGTAACATCCTTTGCATCTACCAGTTCCACAAAGCTATCTACCTGGCACCCCAACCCCCCCGATTATCCAGGAGATACCCTAGGAGGATTCCCTGGCCAAAACTAAAAATGCCACCCAGTCCTCCTCCCAGTCCATCTGTGTCATCTAGGAGCCTGTGTCAAATGCCAAAGAAGGTAGGAACCACAAAAAATGTGTCAAAAACCCATTTAATAAGAAGTATGACTAGGAGGTGTCCTATGTTTCTGATTTTGAGGAAATTAAAAATAGGAAGGACGATGACAATACTCCAGAGACCGAATGTAGGCCCAAAAAATGGAAAATGATGGAGAGCCAGGTTAGTCTAGAGGTGGATTTGAGTGGCTCGTGTTGCAAGAGGTCAAAAAGACTTGCCAAGGAGCAATGTAAAACCAAGCTACTAGAAATGGACTCTAAAGAATAGTCCATGACTGAGAAAGACTCCCAAACCACTGAGTCCATGAATGATTCCTCGGATGACCATATGAGCCCCCCTAGGCCTAGTAACAACCTTGTTCCTAACCACAAGCATGCCATGGAAAGCCCCATTCCTAACCCTCCCCCGAGTCCTACTCAAGACCCCTAGGATAAACCCCCTACCCCTATTTACAATATCGAAGCCCCAGAGGACAGTTTCAAAGGTACTCTTAAAAGGAGGTTCATGAACTTGGATAGAGATATTGCAGAGATCAAGAAAAATATGCAGGAGTTGATGAACCAATGTATGCTGACCAACAAATTTGGTTTGAAGGTTATGCACGCTTCAAATACTACTCTCTGTCATGTGTAGGAGAAGATGACAGGTGGTACTTTGGAAGCAAATCAGGACAACAAGGATCTTTTCTTGTTTCTATAGGAAGAATGGGTGAGGACCCTGTTGTCTAAGCAGTTGGGTGGGAAAAATTAACTTTGGTTCCCATGTGCTAGTTAATTTTGTCTGGGCCTGGCCCTAGGACCCCCCTTTTTTGGGGGGGGGGTCAATGTTAATTTATACAGCTTTCTATTCAGCCTCATGTGGCTTTTAATTGATACTTTACATGCTACTACTCGGTCTAGATACTCTGTTTTAATTTAGTTGATTAGTATTGTGGTTTATGTTTTTGATAGGGGCATATTTAGATTGGTGATTATACTGTTAAACTATTTATCTTCTTTGATTGGTTACATTAATGTGTTGTTAATGCGCTACTAGTCCTTTGTTGTTCAGGCCAGCACCCTCTTACTGCTTTTTTAATCAAAAACAAAAATTCCTCATTTTCTCTTTATTTTTATTTTTTTTCAAAAAGGACTTTCACTTCACTTTTTTTAAATGTTTAAAATAACTAATAATTAAAATACATTCTTTATTATCAAACACTTAATTTATCATGATAATGCAATGCCTATCAAAATAAGCACATATATGTCATATTCATCTTATTTAAAATATCAATTAATCTATTTCAATTTAATAAATATTTACACTATAAAACTCAATATAATATCAAATCATGGATTTAATAAATATTCACTTACTTCTAATCTCCAATTATTCCCAAATTCACCAAATATTATTCAATCATTATTTCATCATCAAAAGTCATATAATAATTTATTTAAACTCATTTAATCAAAATTAACTATTAAATAAAATTATTAGTCCAATAAAACTCATAATTTGTAATTAAACTTATACAAAATGTATGTAAACACAAATACATTTATCACAGGGTATCCACATAGGGTTAGGGTTATTGGCCTTTACCATATAGTAGTAGCCAAATGGAATAAGGTTATTTTAAAGACAAATCATGTTTGATTTAACATGATGAGGATAGGCTTAAGAAAGTTGGTCAATGTGTTATCTTTGAATAACCACTATTGGGGAAATAGATAGACTCAAATCTTGTAGCTCACGTGGAATGTCTCTGGTCCCTATTCAAGTTAGAACATAGAATATATAGCCAAAGCACATAAACATAGACAGTCACTATGAAGGATAACGGGACACCCTGTAGATCTTGCAAGCAAGTGACTACGGCTCCGTCTCACTTCGTACCAGCACCAATGGGAAAAATGCATAGCAAGATGTGGTACATCATAGACAACATATAACCATGCAATATTGTATTAACTTGAAGCATTTAAATAAATTATTTCTACCATTATGAGCATATGTCCATTTAAATATTCTTAAAATTCATAGTAACATATAAGACATAATGTCTAAGAATTAGTGGCAATCATCCTAACCTACTAATCCAATTTTTGAATGTAAACAACTAATATACTTAATCAATAAAACATCATCATGAATATACTATTCAAACATATAATAACAACATGATACAACATCATAGTATTTCATTTATTGCAGCATGTTATTTGTTAAATGAAATAGTATTTAACATCAAATATACTCACCTCATTGTACTTGCAATCCAAATTTTGAGGCTCTATTACCTCTTTGCAATGACAGAGTTGAAGATGCATTACATTCTCCTCCCCTAAAACTCAACTTAATCCTGGAATTCATAAAGGCTAAGATGGAAACATACCACACATTAGTCCTAAAATATCTTTTACCCAATACTAATTCAATATAGATATTAGTTAGATCTAAGCAAAGACATAAAACAATCATCATTAATATGGTTACGCAGAATGCATATGTGTATATCAACATCAATGTAGATCAAGTAATCATGAAGAGTTTATCTATCAATCCCATAATTATTATTTTTTGCAAGTTTATCATTACTATACACATTTAAGGCTCATCATAGAAATATATTTAAGTTTTCCATATGATCTCCATATAGAATTCATACATAGTTTAAAACAATCAATCAAATACATTATTTTCCACCATTTATCTTTTAGCAAGCATGTCAAATCATACAATATGAATCAAATTTCTATCATTTATCATCTTTCAGAGAAAAAATACATATTTAAAGTAATCATTTTAAGATCATTAATCATTTCAAAAGACACTATTTCATTATACATTTTCAATTTCACAAAATGCATAGCATAGTTAGGACCACGACTCATAAAACATGATGATATATGAACATAACAACATGAAGATCCACTTCTACCATAATATGCAACAATGCACGTACATTTACAACAACACAAGGCTCAAGATCAGGTATGTACATGTGCTCTAGGTAAGATCTCATCTGAATTCATATCTGGCTCAGTGGCTTGATGGGGATGGGTTACTCACCATACGGTAAAACCTTCCATACAAGACCACGTGACCAGTATCCCTTGTTTGGAGTAAGGTGTTTAGCCTCCAAGGGAGAGTCATCACTCTAAGGTAGGTAGTGGTCATGGTTGCATAACAACCTCACATACCTCCATACTATGGGGGTTCCCTGCATCTACTTCCTCATATACACTCTCCAAGACTGTCTCCTCTAGTATTAGAGAGGAATCACATTACAACACAAGACCAACTCTAAAAAACAATAAGGATAAATAACTTAGCCAAAAAAGTCTATGATTAAAAGAAATTGAATTTTCAATTCCAATAATAAGGTAAGAAAATCCATGGAATTGCATCAATAAATCAAATGTAACCCCAAGAGCTACATGTCATAAAATATCACAATTTGTGGCTAAACCATCTCAAATAACATAAATACATTGTTGGTCCACACGAGAAAAGATACAAAAAATATAATAAAGTTCACATTGCATCACTATGTTACTACATCTAGTCACCCAATGAGGAAGGAGGAAATAATCATCTGGCCATCGTGATAGCCCTTCATGTATCTTGGATAGACCCCACAGATCACATGCCATGTGGTGGAAACCTTGGCACTCTCCCCTGCATCAGGTAGAGAGATGAAAAATATCATCTCACCTAGCATGAGCATACTCCAAGTGGAAAAAACACAAAATGGTTGTATGTCACATGGTAGTGTACCTCATGGAGAAAACACATGTAGGTCACACCCCGGATAACAATACCTCTCAAAAGGTGATTGTCATAGCCAGAGGTATACCTAGCTAGGGTAATCCCATATGCCTACCGGTCCTCAACAATCGAGCAACCATGGGCCCCCCTCTACAAGTATGCAAGTGTCAACCTATCACTCTACATCAAGTAGGAATAAAATACATATACATACTACATGCCTACACATATTTAGGTACATGGTATCATGTTCCTGAGCCCAACTCACTACCATTGGCAGCATGGCATCATCACTAATACTGTGTTAGAACACCAGTGGGTGTGGCATCATATATTATGCATCATGTCAGAACATGTCCAATACAGAATAGATCACAACATGGGCCAAAAATCCTCCTTGTGGTGGATCACAAAAGTGTATATACAAATGCATGAATCATTAGTGATAACCAATACATTCATAGAATCTCATATAAAATATTGATATCATCATCAAGAACTATGGGGATAAGGGATAACATAGATGAACCTTGTACTCAGGTTCATCATAGGGGAAGCATTAATCATCTTTTCCTTAAGAGGTGGAAGCTAAGGTTGCTTTATGCTGCCATTATTCATACAACATGATGTCTAGTCGAGAAAAAGAAGATACACTACTACCCCTACACGTATTGACTTATCAACAACCCGTAGGTTGGCACTCAGTAGGGTCAACATATGCAACAAAATGATGGAACAGTTCTTCCATACCCAAATGCAAACATAGCCTCCATGGGTGGGTACACATATACTCACCACCTCATGGGCATGCAAAGCAAACACTAGTTATGAACAACACACAACATAGCACTGGTACTAGATGTTCACATGCACAAGGAGTACTTTCCCAATCTAAGAACAAATCAATATAACATAGATTTCATTGCTTCTAGAAACTAAGCAACATAAACATCATATATAAAATTCAAGTACTCCCTATTATCCATCAAAATTTTATTACCAGGTAACATTACTCGACATTCATATTTTCTCATTTCATTCCTTCACAATTCACTTGATTTAATATAACACAAATCCGATTACCAATATTATAATATCTCAACTTTAAGTGGCAACATCTCATTTCATGACACATACTTGTCAATATTTATCCATTTTAAAAATTAAAAATTTCTACTTACAAGAGCAGAAAGAAACATAAGTATCAATCATACAATGTATCAACTTTTACCATACATCTAATATTTTCATCACCAGGAAGCATCTTTATAATTACATATCAAATAATAGGAAATAAGGAGAAGAGATATCTAAAATTCATGTAACCATTAATAAATATGGTCTATTCATAACATTAGACATGATGAAATCATGCTTAAACAATTAACATGAACAAAGGGCATAAGGAGACAAACACATCCATTATCAGGAGATTCTAAATGGTGGTTCACTTTCTAATTGAGAAGATAATGAGAAAGATCTAATAGACCACCAACTCCACAAACTAGAAATAAAGATTCTAGTCGTTCCAACTATTTATTGTCATGGTACAGAGTCTGATTTACTTCTCCAGATTCATCATCCTTTGTCAATTTACATCTAGTGACCATTGTTGCTCCTACTAGTTTAGCATCCTCCATGCCAAAATTATTCAATACTTCTTTAATATATTTTGATTGAGTGATGAAAATTCCATCTTTCTATTGTATAATCTACAAACCTAGAAATAATTTAATCTCTCCAAACATTGACATCTCAAATTCCTTTCTCATTTTATAAGAAAAATATTTGCAAATCTAATCTTGTCCTCCAAAGATTATATCATCAACAAATATTTCAGCAATCAAAATGTTATCATCTGAATCTCCTTTCATATACAAATTATTGTTTTCACTAGTTCTTACAAAGTCAATACTAATAAGATAAGCATGTATTCTTTCATACCATGCCCTCAATGCTTGCTTCAGTCCATATAAAGCTTTGTGCAATCTACATATCATGTCTTTCTGATTTTGATCAACAAACCCTTCTAGTTGTTCTATGTAGACCTCCTCTTCAAGAATTCCATTCAAAAGATTTGATTTCACATCCATTTGATATACTTTAAATCCCTTATGTGCAGCATAAAAAAGTAATATGTGAACTCCTTCCATTATAGCAGTGGGTGCAAAGGTTTCACCATAATCAATACCTTCTTCTTGTGCATATCCCTTGCAAACAAGTCTTGCCTTATTCCTTGTAACTTCTCCATTCTTATTCAGCTTATTCCTAAAAATTGACTTAGTACCAATAACATTTTTATCCTTTGGTCTAGGTACCAATGTCCATGTCTTATTCTTTTCAATTTGTTCAATTTCCTGATTCATAGCATTTATCCATTCCTCATTTTCAAGTGCATTCCTAACATTCTTAGGCTCAAACTCACAAACTAAGCATGTGTTTTGTCTTAACTTACTTGAGGTCATCATACCAGCTTCCTTATCTCCAATGATTTGATTATCTGGATGATGTCTTCTAACAAATCTTGCTAGCACTTGATCTCTTCTCTGCTCATCATTCTATTCAGGTACACTTTCCTACTCCGTAGCTTCTTCCTGATTCTCGGTTTGCATTTGTCAACCATTGGTAACATTTTAATGATGCTTGGTAGACTTAGACTGTGGCTTTGGTAGATAGTCTGGATCTTCAACATAAGTAAACCTACCATAATATTCTAGCTCCTTCATGATTTCTTCATCATTATTTTCAGCAAACTCATCAACTCTAACATTAGCACTTTCTATCATCTTATTTGTAACCTTATTCAAACATTTGTAAGTTTTACTCTTAGTAGAATAACCTAAGAATAAACCTTCATCACCTTTAGATTCAAATTTTCAATTCCTATAATCTTTCAGAATATAACACTTGCTACCAAAGATTCTGAAATAACTTACACTCGGTGTGTATCCAAACCATAACTCGTAAGGTGTCTTACTTGTGTCTTTCTTTTGTTGAACTTGGTTAAGGACATATACTGTTGTGCTAACTACCTCTCTCTAGTATACATGTGTAACATTCTTCTCAATCATCAATATTCTCGCACAATCAATAATAGATCAGTTTCTCCTTTTAACAATTCCATTTTGTTGTGGTGTTCTAGGTGCAGAAACTTGCCTTTTTATACCACGCTCATTACAGAAGTTAGTGAATTCATCAAAAACAAACTCACCTCCTCTATCAGATCGTAAGTATTTCAATTCTTTTCCGGTTTCTTTTTCAACTTTATTCTTATATGATTTAAATAGTTTGAATGCCTCTGATTTTTCTTTTAAGAACATAACAGTCATCAATCTAGTATAGTCATCAACAAACAAAATAAAGTATTATCACCATAGTATCTTTGAGTTCTCATGGGATCACATATGTCAGTGTGAACCAAATTCAAAATTCCTTTACATGAGTAGTCCTTAATTTTAAAATTAGATTTTGTCATCTTCCCTTTCTGACATTGATGGCACATAACATGATCAGGTTTGGTTAGACTAAGAAATCCACTAAATTTTCTCTTTCTACTGATCTTAATCATGTTATCAAAATTTACATGACATAACCTCGTATGCCATAACCATGCATCTTCATTTTCAACCAGAAAACAAGAAGTCTCAACATTTTCAAGATAAAATAAATTACCTTTTAATTGTCTTCCAGTTCTAACAAGCTTTCCATTTTCATCATATATTTTCACCTTCTTGCTCTCAGATGCAACTCAGTGACTTGAGTTATTCAGTTGTGCTATACTCAAAAAATTGTAGTTAAGTCCTTTTACCCAGTATGCATTATCACATCTAATTCTATCATTCAGCAAAATTGATCATTTTCCTTTAGCCATACATGGTGTGCCATTTCCCATTTTCACTGATCCTCCATTATAATGCTCAAGATGATCAAACTTATCTTCATCACTAGTCATTGGATGTGTACATCCACTATCAATGATCCAAGTATCATTTTTACAAACTTTAGAAATAAGTGTTGTTTCTACATACCTTTCTTCCTCTTCTGAATCATCTTTCATTGCAACAAACACCACCTCAATATCATCATTAGTGTCGGTGTTAGTGTCATCTTCTTCAGCAAAGTAGCATGCCTTTTTTCCCTTATCTTTGTGTTCTTAGTTATCTCTGTTGTTTCTTCTGCCATACTTCCCATCACCAGATTGATATTTCTCTTTATCATCTTATTTCCTATTATGACATCTTGCAGCAATATGGCCAACTTCTTTACAATTAAAACAAGCTAAAGGTAACTTTCCCTTATATCTACCTTTACCATTTTTTAGTCTTTGGGCCATGATTGTTTCAAGCTCATCAATCTCATCATCAGTATTACTATCACTTTCATTCCTTATATTAGGTTTACTGCTAGATTTACCAATCTTAAGAGATGACATAAAATAAGACTCAACACTCGGTACAACACTATTATCAAAATTGTTCAGGTCAAAAAATGTTAACTTCCCAATCATATTATCAAGAGTAAGAGTGCTATTAGGTGCATACCTCATTTCATGAATAGAAGATATTCTGATTGCATAGACAAGAAACAAGGTTCTCAATATCTTACTTACCACTGTATCTTCATGAATAATTCCTCCTGCTCCATGGATAGAATTGACTACCTCTTTGATTTGGTTTGTGCACTGTGTGATGTTCTCTCCTTCCTTCATCTTCATGTCATCAAATCGGCCACTCAAGATTTTGGATCTAGCTCTCATCACATTCACATCACCACCATAAACTAGAGCAATTTTATCCCACATCTGCTTCACTGTAGTGCAACCCTTGACATCTTGAAATTTAGCATCAGATAGAGTAGCAATAATCTCTATCATAGTAATGTTGTGTTCACATCAGTCTTTCAATTGATCAAGAGTTAAAGGTCCGATTGTCGGTTGTATGTATCCATTGTCCAGTAAATGTGATGTAGAGTCTCCAATTCTAGATATGTGAAGTCTCATCTGGCTTTTCCATGTAGTAAAGTTGTCTTTGTTCAGCTTCAGTACTTCCCTCTTATACATCTTGCAATCTTTTTGATCAAGTCCTTAAAACTTTCTTTCAAGAAACCAATATGTTGTGATACCAATTGCTAGAATAACTGAGAGGGGGGGTGAATCAGTTAGATCAGTTATCATATAGTCCCAAATAAAAAGATGTACTCTCCAAAATAATTCATCCAAATTATGTAACTCGGTAATACAAAATATCAATCCATTTGTTCACTTTACCGATTACCAGTAATTATCCAAATGTGATTACCGACTAAATCAACTATGCAGTATGTAAAGTATGATAGCAAAACAATAATGAAAAATAATACATAACACAATGATTTAATGTCCAAACCCTGTTAAGGGAAAAACCACCTGGGACCGCTAATCCAAAATAATTCACTCTTCTGAAGTGAGCTCGGTGAAGAGCCAACCTTGTTAAAGGTTACAATACACACTGTTAGGTGTGAGTTGATTAGATACTTTATCACTAACCATTAAATTTTGATGAGCATTGACTATGGGGTCAACGAGATAAGACTTTACATTCAATAGAATGCCATAGGGTAGAGCATAAGACGGTTAAGTCAACTTGGTTAGGGGATTTTCTGAATCAATGGTTAAACTGATATAGTAATGATTTGATTCAAATACAACTCAATTGCAGATATTCAAATCTATGCTAAGCCCATACATAATCCTATGATCATTAATCAATTCACTTCCTTCAATATCTCAACTTACTTTCACTCGGTAAATGATTCTCTGACGCTCGATAAAACTTTGCAGCTTGGCTCTTCAATAACCAGTTTGATTAGGTATGCATGAATACAGTCTTCACGTGAATTCTTTGCAGTCTTCTTCTTTCAAAATAGTTTCAACAATGAAACTCATATCTCTTATATAGACAAGTAAACCATTTTCATATCAGCCATTAGATTTTGCCGCTTAATCTTCTTTATCCATTTTTCCTCTTAAACCTTCCTAGGTAGATGTGTCCATATCATGTTTCAATCTCATCCTTTAGATCTTCTCCAAATTTTGTCAGTCATGGATCTCATAACAAAATTCATCATTAACCTCAAAATCATAACAATATCCAACTCATCATATTTAGTTGGTTGTTCTTAGCATTTAATGTTTTCATCCATACTCGGTTAATATAGAAATGTGTCGATGATAACTAGTTAGACTAGCTCAGTTAATACTGTCACTTGGTATGTACTGCACTAGCTCGGTGTATACATAAATCTTCAATTACCAATCACATTTACTTGTTCAATTTCAAATCTCTTCTTCATGATACATTAATGTAACATGCTCATGTCAACAATATAAATCCATAGACTCATCAATAAGTTACCCAATGTTTACCTTTTCCTTATCTGTCATATCCATCTTTTCCTCAAGTAGATATCTCAGTTCATCTTTTCCTCCTTCTATAGATGTTCAGATGTTTGTAACTAACATGATAAGTATTGTCAAGACTAGTTGACATAAATGACAACATATTGACTGATTTAATCATCTTACATGGGTAAAACTACAAACCTGTGTCACACTTTTATAAAGGAAAATGACGACAACATGCAATTTTTTTAACTTTAATGCCATAAAAGTGGCATTTGTGTTTAGAATTTGAAGATAATGTAAACTAATAAAATATGTAAAATTTGATGAAGTTTATGCTTATAAATTTTTTAAAAGAAATTGAACAAAAATTGACATAGTTTTTTAATTTTTGAAGTCCACTTTTTATTGTTGAAATATGCCAAAAATCTAGGGTCTAGTTCCCACCAAAAAACTATATGCAAATAATCTTTTTTTCCTCTGATTTCATAATATGTTTTAGATGACATGTATACCTAGTGCATAAAAAAAAAGATTGGATTTGGGTATATATTTTGTCTGTTATAACTATCCAAAGTCGGTGTTACCTAAAATCAACAGTTTTTGTTCCCACCAAATTTTCCCTATCAAATCTACACCATTAAAAATATATATATATTCTTGAAGAGGACTCTCTCCTCTAGTGTTAAATATAAGTTTTAAATTTTTCTAACATGATTTGTTATTTTTATTTTTTTTGAACGAGTGTGTTCTTAAATGTTAAAATACCGACTTGAATTATTTTCAACTTATAATATATTATATGAAATCAAAATATAATAAAAATTACATTACAATAATCCTCACTCTAAGCTCTACAAAAGGGTATTTTTAGATTTTATAGAAAGTTCAATTTTGACAGAGAATTCAAGTCTAGAAGTGAGAACTTCTAAGACACATTTTTTTGCTTATTTGGCTGCAACATGGGATACCACTTAGATAGGTTCAGCCGGAACTAGTTTGGTTTGAATAGGTTCAGTCGAAACTGGTTCAGCCGGAATAGGTTTGGTCGAAACTATGGGCGACCAAACATGGTCCTGTGGATGAGCCACCCAACCCATTTTAGGGTTTTATATAGTTTTTCATGGAACAGTTTCAGATGGAACCATTTCAGCTGAAACGGTTTTGGTCAGAACTCCACCATCACATCGATGCCACATGGCACCTCATGTGCACCATGTATGTCTGGTCAAAACTGGTCTGACCAGACCTGTATCAGTCGGAACCATTTCGACCAGAACCGTTAAAAATTTCCTCTAGTGCGACACATCTATGTACTTTTACCCACATATCATTTTAGTACTCGGTGATCTCTAATCATTGTTCCTTCAGTTCATTCAAGTATTCAATCAGTTGTAGTTCATCATAACCCTTGCATTTTGAAGAGGAAAATATTTCTTTCTCTACTTTCCTTGGTACTGTTGCTAGGAGGGGAATTACTTATGGTGGAGATACATATTCTCTCAATTGAATTTTAGATCTACTAACAATGATGGAATATGAGAGATAATAGTGATTTGAGGTGACAAAGAAGTAGGACTTCTTAAAGGTGATCGTATGTGATTAGTATGGATAATATATTGACTATGTTGAGTAGTAAGGATACTTTCTATATTATATACCTCATTATCAGTTTCCATTACTACCTTGGAGACATGAACGCACTCATTATTATATATCCTTATTACCCATGAAAGCAACTTAATAACTTCTTTAGGTAAGGAACTTTTACCCAAATTTAAAAGTAAGAAAACTTCCCGATTGTCCTAATGATTTTTTTTTCAATAAATGCATTTTGATTAGATTTTGGAGAATCAATGACAAACCAAACTTTTTTTATAGATACCAATATTTATCTTAGAGAAAAATTATGAAGGTCAGTTTTAGGATCTTCCTTATTATTAATATCCCTTGCCTCCTATGAGATCACCTAAGGAACTTCTTTAGGCACAAGATTTAAAGACAAATAAGGATTCTCATGATAATAAAACTCTTTATTAACCAAGTCTTTATTAAATTTTGGTGAATCAAGAAATAATCCACCATCTTTTGATGAGATCGACACTTTATTAAGAGCATATTTTTATAGATTGAAAGAAGGATCTTGACAAGATTTTATTAATTTGTCTAAATAGTTATTGCAAGAAGAAGTGGAATGGATAACTGTTACCCCAATTCCCATATACATGCAAATTTGGCTAAAACCTATCCCAAGGTCTCCATTTTTATCCTACCAAGCATCCCTAAAAATTTCATGAAGTTGTGCCAGTTTCTATTTTTATGTTACTCTATCAGCCACTTAATTTCTTAATTCTCCATGTGCACTTTTCATTCATTGGTTGGTCGCTAGTTCTCCAAGTCAGTCGGTGGATACCTTTTCCTTTCGGAGATTCAGTGAATGCCTTGTTCACATAATACCCCAATGTTTCACAATTAAGTCCTCAGTAATTAGCGATTCAATGGGTGGTCTACCTTTCCTTAGTTGTGTAGTCACTTAAATGTTTGGTAGTATCAGCTTGTGGGGTCCCAGTTCAACAAGATCGACGGTCATCGTTAGTTCGTGAAGGGTCTGTTAGAGGCTTGCGATCTTATGACAACTATAGATTTCCTTTCCCTGTAGCATTATAGTGTGTCAGTGGGTCCGATGCCATGTCATCCTATGTGGAGGCTCCTGATTGGTCGATGATGATGATTTGGAAGTTTGTCAGAGCGGGCCTAGGGGATTGTGTAGCTTTTAATCCAATGATTGGTGCATGATCTCATAGAGGTTTTCTGACACATGAGATTATGCACCAACTATTGATCTTGAGTTGTTGTTAGAGATTTGTTAGGTGGGTCCTTTCTTTCTGATGTGCTCACATTCGATTGTTCACTGGGCTCATAGCTAGAATTTGTCAGTGGGGCCACGTCAGAATGTTTGCATGGGTGTCAGTAGGATGAAGATCAATGACTGGCATATCTTCACATAGCCCTTTTCTGACACATGCGATCTTACGTTCGCCACTCAATTTGACAAATGTTCAACTTTGTCAGGTGGGTCCAATGATAGGTTAGGGTGATATGCTATCTTCTTATTGGTTGAAGTAAAGGGAAAATCAGTGGGACCGTGTTGCTAGGTGTGCTGATGTGCTCGAATATAATTGGTTGCCAAGTGCTGATGAAGACTTCCAGGTGGACCGATGTATTAGTGAGGTCACAGCTTAATGAAGATCTATGACCAGCACATGTTCTGAAGGAATATTCAAAGGGAATGAGAACATGCACCTGCCATTAGATTGGGATCTTAGTTGCAGTGGGTCTGTGGTTGTCAGAGATGCCAATTTTCTTGCTTCCGATTGGATGTTGACTTCCACGATGGTTTTGATTTGTCAGAGGGGGATTGTAAGTTATTTTTTTAGTGTATCATGGTCATTCATCTCCCGGGAAATACATGAGATTGGTGGTTGTGTTTTAATTTCAGACCTGCTAGCCATTAGCATTTAAATTCAAAATTCCTGCGAAGCTTTTGCTAAGGTTTTGCTCTTTTTGGCCATGCACGATGATGGTTAGCTTAGGAATTGAATTCTCAGGATGGTGATGGTTGAGGGGGCGATCGAGATGATTGTTGGTCAGCGTTGTAGGGTACCATGTCATGTCAAAGGTGCTAAATGGATTGGCACCACCTTTTTCCAGTGTTATTATTAAAAATACAGATATCTTCCAAATCAGATTTGGAGCCTTCTTCGCTTAGTGGAGTTGCAGGTGGGTTGGTAAGTTGAGGTTGTTGTGTCTGCAGGTGAGCTCAATACCAGATGGATACCCACAAAGAAAGATATGATTTGATCACCAGCATTATTAGATATTTTCACAATGGGTGATTAGTACCCTAGGGTTTGGTATCATTATTTAATTTTGTAACCCTAGTTAGGTTTTGACTCTAGCCTGCATGCAAGAGGGGATGTATATATTGTATTTTTAGAGCTCTTGAGCTCAGAGTTGGACAATTGTAAAATAAATTCATATTTTCTTAAGGGTCATCTATGGTGTCATTTCTACCCTCTGGCTTATACAATTGTAAATCTTTCATTGATGATTCAAACATTGTAGAGGTATTTTGTGACAATTCTTCATGTCCCTATGCTTCATTGTCTGAATTATCTCTTATTGGATTAAAGTATATGATTTTTTTTTTAGTGATATCCTAGGGTTCCTGATCCCTCTTACTTTTTGTAATTGTGTGTGTTATTGTGTTTGATCTGATTTAGATGTTTTTGTGGGTATACTTTATCCCCCTAACAGTCTTGTCTCAATCCTACACCAAGTTGCAGAAGTGAATGTCTACTTTCAGGTCATAAGTTGTGTCTTATGTTCAGGCCCTCCTATGAAACACTTATGCAAGCCTATTTAGTGAGTTGTGACCCACTAGACCTAAGCCTTTCATTGATTCCATTCCTCTATACTGAGATCCAAACCCTAATTTTGGTGTATCACCTAGTAGGTAGTTTTCTTTCAAGTCATTTCCCTTTCCAAGCATTCCATCTATCCCTTTCCCTCCAAAGATTTACTTTTCATGTCAAGAAGCAAATTAGGGTGATTATCCAATAGGAACCAACCTAGAACCTTGAGGTCTCATCTTAGTGAGCATAGGTCCCACAACCTGGAGATGATTCCCATGTTATACTAGGTTATCAAGACTACGAGAGCTTGAAACAAGTGTGCAAGCTTAGTGTATAAAAATTCTAGCACGCCCGGTGGGACTAGCAAAGAAGTTCATTATTTGAAGATTATGTTATCTCTGATATACAGATTGTATAATACAAGCTTTTAGAAGTTGTTTCATCAAGTATATCTAGCGGCTCCACTGATTTCAAAGATCCAGGCCAACCTTGTTTAAGGTTTATGAGAAAGATTGAGACTAGAAGCTCAAAGCCCACCAAATTTTTAGAGTTGCCCTCAAAAAGAAGTTACAAAGGTAGGTCAACTCAAAGAACATCCCCTACAAGGAGAGTTCAGTCTACACCTCCTGATGTATGTGACTGAATGTGACCTCTAAATCAGGCACAACACAACATGGTCATTATTCACTTGATAGAATTTGAGAGAGAGTATGAAGAACTCAATCCAAATTCCATGGTGAGGTGACCTGTTGCCTCCTATGTGAATGGGGTGTTTGAATACTCTCAGAACGAGAGCCAACAGCCGGGAGACCAATTCAACAATGGAGGATTTTCAAAAGCATGAAAATGAGCAATCTAATTGAAATTAAACTAAAATGAGATGCAATTAATCTAAGATACTTGAAAGAAATATGAAATGCAGATTTTTATTTGATTTTGAAATAAAGATGATATTAGACTAAGAACAAGTAAGCAAATTTAATCTAAATGTGAAATGCCATTACACTAATATGAGAAATTAAACTAGATAATGCAATAAAAGAGCTTTGAAAACAATGAATCAAATGAGACTAAAAAAATACCTATAGTGTAGATGCTCTCAAAAATTGCTCTCTTGAATGAGAAAAAGAGGTTCATTAAATAGAAAAGCTCGGGAGAGGAATGAAGAGTTTCTTGATTTGAAATGGTGGACTCTTCATTCCTAATTGAGACAAAAAGACAATGAATTATTTAATTAAAAGAATGGAATTTGCCACGTGTGGGGAGTGACCTTTCGAGTAATTTGAATTATTAAATTCAAATAAAGAGATGTCCATTCAATTTAACTAAATATTTATTAATTCCTTTCAAGGGTATTTAGCTAAAGGGGGTGGAGTTTAATTTAATTAAAAGTACTTAGGACTTCATAATTAAATTAACTTATCATAGAGATTATTTAGCCAAATAAAGTCTAGGACTTAGGAATTATTTTAGCATTTGATTATTGCAATTTATGGTCTTTGCAATTGACATCAAGTCAAGTTAAGTCAGATATGAAAGAGAAAATTGCCTAGGGAACTAGGACTTTGGTGATGTAAAATCGAGATAATGCACCAAAATTGATGAAATTAAATAGGTGCCAATTTTGGGGTATTACACCTGATACTATAGAAAGGAGGCCTTTTCCCTTTCATTCCAGAAGAAGAGGCATATCTCTAACTAGAGATCTAAAAGAAGATTCAAATCTAGCAGCAAATACAACTCATATAGTTGTTAATCTTCAGATTCCAACTCCTAAAATGGTTAGGTAGTTTGCCTTTGCACCTTTCAACCAAGGGAGTCCATTGGATTTTTCCAAACATCATGATGTGCCCTTGGTGGCACTAAAAAGTATACCCGATTTCACTAGTGAAGGGCAGACAACTGCTTTTGAACACATAAGAGATGTGACCACTATCTGCAGCATACACAACATAACTCAAGAGGATGTGGCCACAAAATTATTAGCAGCCTCTCTAAAAGGTAAGGCTCTTGAGTGGTTTAGAACTCTAACTGTTGGTTCTATCACTTCATGGGATGAGTTAGGGGATGCATTAAGTAAGCATTTTGAGGATAAATCAAATAACTTGTCTCTGGTAGAATAGTTAACAACCATTAAGAGAGACCCTCAAGAGAAAATGATAGATTACAATAGTAGATTCCTCAAAACATGGAATAGAATTCCAATCTTTGTGAGACCATCAGCTGACCATGCTTTCCTTTACTACTTGCAAAGTCTAAATGGTCAAATTTCTGTCATGATCGAGTCCAGGGGTGGTACTTCTTTACCCCTAGCCTTTGACATAGCTGTCAAGGCTGAAAATTGTTTGATTCAAGCAGACATGATTGCTAGAAGGCCTCCAATGCCCATTTTTCCTAGCCTTCAACCCATTTCAACTGCACAAGTACCCCCATTTACCCCTATTCCCACCATATTAGCACCTCAGGCTAGTACTAGTGGTCAAGAGCTAACAACTAGTTTCTCTCAAGAGCTACAAGAAATAAAGAATAGCCAATAGAGCAGTCAACAAGAAATGACAAATTTTTTGTAGACCTTGACTAAAGAGGTCACAAATTTGAAGAAACAAGGCCATGGAATCAAACCACCATTTCAGTCACAAGGCCAAGGTCGTAATCAGCAATATCAAAATCAGGGACAACCTTATCAAAAAAATAGGCCACCATACCAAGGAGGGTATCAAGGACAAAGATAGTTTTAATCAGGGACCATTCCAACCATATAACCCTGCACCTCTAAATTATGCAAATCTAGTGAGGGATATGGTTCCCAATCAAAATAATATGGCTATGGATAATGAATGGTGTTTTCTTTTTAATCATCCTCATAATCAGGTTACATGTTCAAATGGATGGATGAATCAAGCTCTAATGGTTCAAAATGCCTCACAAGTTTAATTAGAGGCTTCATCTAGTGGATCAGTGCCTCAACAAGAATCACAAGAAAAAGAGACTGCTCTCTTTAATTGGGAGCAACCAGATTTCAATGGGGTCAATGATGAAGTTGATTTTGTTTCCTATACAAGAGCAAAAGAAGATCTCAAGAAATGGAAAGAGAAAACTCCAATGCCAAAGCCACTACATCTATAGAGCCAGTACCATAAGCTACTCCCATCACAGTTAAGGAGGTCTCTGTCATCACAAGCAAAGAATGCCAACATTCCAAAGAAGTGGAGCCCATTATAGTGAAAGCATGACAAAGAGTACACACTGTGGTACTTTTTAATATTGTAGACAACATGAAGAAGGTGAATGTCACCATGTCTATGTGGGACTCTCTGGTTCTTCCAGGATAGCCTGAAATTTTGAAGAAGGCCATGACAGAAGTGACAAGTCAACCTACAAAAGAAGCTGCAAAGACAGTGTTGGTTAACATTGATCAAGAAAAGGAGGCTCCAAGTAGCAACTCCAAAGGAAATGCCACACAAGGTAGGAATTCAAAGCCACCTCATTTTTATGTATCTTTAATCATTGGAAAATCTTTAGTGTATAATTTTATGGTAGATAGTGGAGCTACTAGCACTATAATGCCCAAGAAAGTAGTTGACCAATTAGGACTGAAATATGAACCCTTCCAAAAGAGGGTCACACAACATGATGGATCCTCAGTCAATACTATAGGTTTGGCCAAGGACACCAGTCTAATCCTACATTCTAGTCCTAATTTTTCCATCCTCCTTGATATATACATCATAGATCTCCCTGCATTATTTGCTATCTATCTTTCAAGGGAGTTTATAGCCAAGATAGGAGGCTACCTATCTTCTGACTAGTCTCACATGTTATTTCATACAAGGTATGGGACCAAGGTCACCATTAAGTCAGAACCTTTGGAAGCACACCATATAGAGCCATATGTATCCAATACCATCAATATAAACTACCCTATATTTGATGACAGTGACTTCCAAACAATTAGTGAAGCAAGCACAAAGATAGGAAGTATCCCTGATATTTTACTACATGAAAGAGCTTTAGAGGCCCAAGAAAGTCTTGTTTGGGATTTTGGTTTGGGAAGTTATTTGATACAAGAAAGCGGAGCTATAGAACCAAGCCTCCTCAAAGAAGACACTAATTCAAAGGATCAGAGAAATTAGGTTTGGGAACTATTTTTTTATGGGGCTAGAAGTAGACATGGTTCTAGTGGTGGTGCTATGTTAATGTCCCCAAAAGGAGAAAGGTATTACACTACCTTTAGATTCAATTTCTCCTGCACTAGTAACACTACAGAGTATGAAAGTCTAGTCAATGGACTAGAGTGAGCTAGAAAAAGAGGGCTTAAGGCCTTAAAAGTTTATGGTGATAGTGAATTAGTTGTCAGCCAAGTAAGAGGGATAAGTGAAACCAAGAATGACACCTTGAAAGCATACAAACATAGATTTTGGGATGCAATTGAAGACTTTTGTGCTTTCAATATTGTTGCTATCACTAGGAAGCTCAATCAAAGTGCAGATAGGTTAGCTGCTATCAGATCTCAGTATGATATTCCGAATAGTGTTTCAAAAGAAATAGATCAACAGCATATCAAAGTGATTGTCAGACCTTCTATTCCTGATAATGATGTCAATTGGCAAGTGTTTGACAATGATGAACAAATTCTGCATTTCTTGTTTGAAGAAGATGTTTTTTCAGAGTACAATCAAGATAGGCTATCACAAAACTATGGTGATCAAGTCATACAACTTAAGTCTAATAAGATGCCTAGAGGTCTTGTTACCTTAGAGACTATCTTCAATAAGGATGGTGAAGTGAAGAGAAGAAAAGCTAGCCTGGTAGTCCAAAAAGAACATTGTGTTGAATTAGAGTTGGAACCAGGTAAGAGCTTACAATTTGGAAAAGTGAACACTAAATTGGAGAAGCAAGCTTACACTCAATTATTCAAAGAATTTAGTGATGTTTTTGCATGGCAGTATGAAGACCTCAAAGGTTTTGATCCATCGCTTGCTCAACACACTATTGAATTAGAACTGAATGCCAAACTAGTAAGGCAAAAGCAAATGCCTGTTAATCCCAAGATTGAGCCACTTATGCATAAAGAAGTGCTCAAATTAATAGAAAGTGGTATCATCTACCCCATCAAGCATACTAGTTGGGTTTCCAACCTTGTTCCTATTAGGAAGAAGAATGGGGAGTTGAGGTTATGTGTTGACTTCAGGGATCTTAATAGGGCTTCCCTAAAAGACCACCATCCATTACCCTCTATGGAGAAAATCATACTATGTGTCTCTGGATCTGAGAGATTTTCATTATTGGATGGCTATTTAGGATATAATTAGGTCTTAGTGAATGAAGAGGATCAATACAAGACTAAATTTACAACCAAGTGGGGAACCATGGCTTATCAAAAGATGCCCTTTGGTTTGTCAAATGTAGGTGCTACATTTCAAAAGGCAATGGATATGGCCTTTAAAAGCCTAATGTAAAAGTTTGTCATGGTCTACTTGGATGACATAACTATCTATTCAAAGCATGCAGTAGATCACATCAAAAATTTGAGGAAGATCTTTGAAAGGTGTAGAGAATTTGGGATATCTCTTAATCCCAAGAAATGTGTGTTTGCAGTTCATGAAGGAAAATTTTTGGGATATGTAGTATCCAAAGAAGGGATCATAGTAGATCTGGAGAGAATTGCATCTATCCTAGAGCTACCATTGCCACATCATAAGAAAAGTCTCCAATCTTTCATAGGAAAGATTAACTTTGTTAGGAAGTTCTTGCCTAACATTGCAGGTTTACTAAAGCCTTTGACAACCATGTTAAAGAAGAGTTCAACTTTTAGTTGGACCAAAGAAGGGAGAGTCAATTTCCAAGCTATCAAAGAGGCCTTAACAGAAGCCCCTGCTCTCCTAAACCCAAATTTTAGTAAGGATTTTATCCTTTATGCTAATGGAGGTCATGATGCTATGTCTGCAATGTTGACCCAAGAGAATTTAGATGGATTGGAGCAGCCTATTGCTTTCTTTAGCAAAGGTTTAGAAGAGTATGAACATAGATACTCTTTTGTAGAGAAACATGTGCTTGTTGTGGTGAAGAGCCTTAAAAAGTTTAGATATTTGTTGACCCATAGAAAGGTACACTTGAAAGTTACTCATCCAAGTGTCAAAGAATTTTTTCTTTCCAAGGACCTAAATGAGAAAAGAGCTGGTTGGATCACCAAGGTGATGGAATATGACATAGATATTCAAATGACCATGCTGGTTAGAGGAAGAGGTCTTTGTGAACATTTGGCAGGGGATGAAAGTTCAAAGAAATTAGAGAGATGGATGCATCTCTGGTGGTGCATTCTACAGAAGAACAAGCCAAGGAAACTATTTGGTTGCCTAATATGATCTATTACTTGAAGACAGGACAATGTCTTGTAGGCCTAGATTTAGCAAAAAGGAGGTATTATAGATTGCAACATGTTCCTTTTGTGTTGATAGATGAGGTTCTTTTTAGAAAGGATCACAGTTGTGTCCTTTTAAGATGCATAGATTCATAAAAGATAGCTGATGTCCTATTTGAGTTTCAGGATGGACCTTGTGGAGGTCACTTTTCTCCTAGGACTACTGCTTTTTAAATCATGAGGGTTGGATACTATTGGCCATCTATCTTTAAGGATAGTCATGAGTATGTGAGAAAATGCATCAAGTGTGCCATGTTTGTAGGAAAAGAGAGGCTTACAGCCTTTCCCCTACAACCAATCAAAACAGAGCAACCTTTCATGAAGTGGGGTATAGACTTCATTGGCATGATCAATCCTCCATCTAGTGCAGGACATAAATGGATAATTACTGCAACAAATTACTTCACTAGGTGGATAGAGGCAATTTATTTAAAAGAAGAAAATGAGAATGTTGTATTAAGTTTTTATGATGACATAATTCATAGGTTTGGCACTCCAGATTCCATAATTTTAGATAATGCATTGGCATTCAAAGGCCTTAAAGTCTCAGAATGGGCAGTCAAGAATGACATTTATCTGAATACCAGTTCAAATTATTACCCTCAAGGCAATGGCTTAGCTGAATCAACAAATAAGAATTTGATTAGGATAATCAAGAAGACTCTGCAAGACAACCAGAGGGATTGACATAATAAGCTCAAGTCTACCTTTTGGTTAGATAGAACTACCCCAAAGAGGATCATTGGTAATTCTCCTTATGTGCTAGTGTATGGCAGAGAGGCTAAGTTGTCCATTTCAATTGAATTACCAGCTCTGGACTTGGCCACTCAATATGCTCTATTTGAAGAGGGGGATCCCTTGTAGATCAGATATGCTTAGTTGATGGAATTGGAAGAGATCAGAGACAAATCAATGTAGGATATGGAGTTCCACCAGATTTAGACAAAGAGAAACTTTGATAAAAGAGCTAGGGTCAGAAATTTCAAAGTTGGGGATGTAGCCCTCAAATGGGATGAGTTCAAATCAAGGCCTAGCAGGCATACCAAATTTGATTCATTTTGGGGTGGACCATTTGTTATAATAGAGTACAAGGGATACCAAATCTTGAAGGATTTGCCTTGCCAATCTCAGTCAATGGATTCCACTTGAAGTCTTGCTTTGAGGTTAATCCCTCTCTATAATTCTTGTAGATATGTGTGTTTTTGCTTGTTTCCCTATTTTCTAGGTTAGTTTCTTGCTTTCCAAGAAGTTCCCTGAGCATAGCTTTAGTCCTATCTCTCTGTGATAATTTTTGATCTTTGATGACCCCATGCCCAATGGATTTCTTTAAGGCCACTAGTTTCCCATGTCTAGCAGGCTGACACCCAACAAAAATTTCCAAAATGTTACCCCAATTCCCATATACATGCAAATTTGGCTAAAACCTATCCCAAGGTCTCTATTTTTATCCTGCCAAGCATCCCTAAAAATTTCACAAAGTTGTGCCTTGTTCTCTGGCCTCTGCAAATTGTGTTATCCCCTGGTCTGTAGTTAAAATTCATAAAACTAGCCATTATAGGCCAAAACCCTAAAAAACCCTAAGCTAGTTTCTATTTTCATGTTACTTTATCAACCACTTAAGTTCTTAATTCTCCATGTGTACTTTTCAATCATTGGCTAGTCGCTAGTTCTCCAAGTCAGTCAGCGGATACCTTTTCTGTCTGGCAATTCAATGAATGCCTTGTTCACATAATACCCCAATGTTTCACAGTTAAGTCCTTAGCGGTTAGTGATTCAGTAGGCGGTCTACCTTTCCTCAATCGTCTAGTCACTTAAATGTTTGGTGGTATCAGCTTGTGGGGTCCTAGTTCAGCAAGATTGACAGTCGTCGTACATTTGTGAAGGGTCTATCAGAGGTTTGTGATCTTGTGATGACTATAGATTTCCTTTCCCTATAGCAGTATAGTGTGTTAGTGGGTTTGATGCCATGTCATCCTATGTGGAGGCTCCTGATTGGTTGATGATGATTTGGAAGTTTGTTAGAGTGGACCCAGGGGACTGTGTAGCTTTTAATCCAATGATTGGTGCATGATCTCATAGAGGTTTTCTGACACATGAGATTATGCACTGACCGTCGATCTTGATTTGTTGTCAGAGCTTTGTTAGGTGGGTGCTTTCTTTCTGATGTGCTCGTATTCAATTGGTCACTAGGCACATAGTTGGAATTTGTCAGTGGGGCCGTGTCAGAGTGTCTATAGGGGTGTCAGTAGGATGAAGATCAACGACTGGCGTATCTTTGCATAGCCCTTTTCTGACACATGCGATCTTACACCCACCGCTCGATTTTCCAAATGTTCAGCTTTGTCAGGTGGGTCCAATGCTAGGTCAAGGAGATATCTCATCTTCTTATTGGTCAAAGTAAAGGGAAAATTTGTGGGACTGTGTTGCCAGGTGTGCTGATGTGCTTGAATATAACTGGTTGCCAAGTGTTGATGAAGACTTCCAGGTGGACCGATGTGTCAGTGAGGTCATGGCTTAACAAAGATCTATGGCCAACACATGTTCTGAAGGAATATTTAAAGGGTATGAGATCATGCACCCACCATTAGATTGGGATCTTAGTTGTAGTGGGTCCATGGTTGTTAGAGATGCTAATTTGCTCGCTTCGGATTGGCTATTGACTTCCATGATGGGTTTAACTTGTTAGAGGGGGATTGTAAGTTATTTTTTTAGCGTATCATGGCTGTTCATCTACTAGGAAATACATGAGATTGGCGGTTGTGTTTTAATTTTAGACCTGCTAGCCGTTACCATTTAAATTCAAAATTCTCGTGAAGGTTTTGCTAAAGTTTTGCTCTTTTCGACCATGCACAACATTGGTTAGCTCAGGAATTGAATTCTCAGGATGGTGATGGTTGAGGGGGTGATGGAGATGACTGTTGGTTGGTGTTGCAGGGTACCATGTCATGTTGAAGGTGCTAAATGGATTGGCACCACCTTTTTCCAGTGTTATTATTCAAAATACAGATATCTTCCCGATCAGATTTGGAGCCTTCATGGCTTAGTGGAGTTGTAGGTGGGTTGGTAAGTCAAGGTTGTTGTGTCTGCAGGTGAGCTCAGTACTAGATGGATACCCATGAAGAAAGATATGATTTGATCATAGACATTCTCAAAGATTTTCACAATGGGTGATTAGTACCCTAGGGTTTGGTATCATTGTTTAATTTTGTAACCCTAGTTAGGTTTTGACTCTGGCCTGTGCACAAGAGGGGATGTATATATTATATTTTTAGAGCTTTTGAGCTCAGAGTTGGACAATTGTAAAAGAAATTCATATTTTCTTAAGGGTCATCTATGGTGTCATTTCTACCCTCTAGCTTATAGAAATGTAAATATTTCATTGATGATTCAAACATTGTAGAGGTATTTTGTGACAATTCTTCATCTCCCTATGCTTCCTTGTCTGAATTATCTCTTATTGGATTAAAGTATATGATTTTTTTTAGTGATATCTTAGGGTTCCTGATCCCTCTTACTTTCTGTAATTGTGTATGTTATTCCGTTTGATATGAGTTAGATGTTTTTGTGGGTATACTTCAGCCCCCTAATAGTCTTGTCTCAATCCTACACCGAGTTGCATAAGTGAATGTCTGCTTGCAGGTCATAAGTTGTGTCTTATGTTTAGGCCCTCCTATGAAACACTTATGCAAGCCAATTAAGTAAGTTGTGACCCACTAGACCTAAGCCTTTCATTAATTCCATTCCTCTATACTAAGATCCAATCCCTAATTTCGGTGTATCACCTAGTATGTAGTTTTCTTTCAATTCATTTCCCTTTCCAAGCATTCCTTCTATACCTTTCCCTCCAAATATTTACTTTTCATGTCAAGAAGCAAACTAGGGTGATTATCCAAGAGGAACCGGCCTAGAACCTAGAGGTCTCATCTCAGTGAGCATAGGTCCCACAACTTGGAGATGATTCTCATGTTATACTAGGTTATCAAGACTATGAGAGCTTCAAACAAGGGTGCAAACTTAGTGTATAAGAATAACAATAGACTCCTTAAATTGTACACATGTGAGGGAATCAATGACAATATTTTATTTCTAGTCCCCAGGTAAAAGTACAAAGCTGTGTCACACTTTTATAAAGGAAAAGGTCAACAACACACAAAAATTTTAACTTTAACGACATAAAAATGACATTTATGTTTAAAATTTGAAGATGATGTAAACTAATGAAATGTGTAAAAGTGGATGAAGTTTATGCCTATAATTTTTTTAATTTTTTTAAAACAAGAATTCACATAGTTTTTAAAATTTTTAAGTCCATTTTTTACTTGTTGAAAAATGCTGAAAAATGAGGGTCTTGTTCGCACCAAAAAAGTATACCCAAATAATCTTTTTTTTCCCTTTGAATTAAAAATATGTCATAGATAAAATGTATAGCTAGTGCAGAAAAGAAGAAAAATTAGTTTTCAATGTATATTTTCTCTATTATAACTACTCAAAGTTGAACATACTTGAAATCGACAGTTTTCATCTCGCGTCAAATTTCCCCTATCAAATCTACACCATTAAGAAAATAAATTACACACTCTTGAAGATAACTCTCTCCTCTAGTGTTAAATATAAATTTTCAATTTTTTTGATAAGCTTTACTATTTTTTTATATTTTTGAAGCATCTTGTTCTCGAATGTTAAAATACCTACTTGCAGTATTTTGAAATTATAATATATTAGATCTAATTAAAATACTATAAAAATTATATGATGATAATCTTGACTCTGTGCTCTAAAAAAGGGTATTTTTATATTTGTAAAAAAATATCATTAAAAATAGTAAGAGTTATTGAAACATCACTTTTCTAAAATAATTTTATTTCTTTAGTAATTGTTATAAAATATGCATTTAATAGATATTTCCAATTGGAAAAGGTGAAGAACTTATCTAACTTAGCTAGAATGAATCTAGCTAGACCATATGTTTGACAAAAAATAATTTTAGTTAGAAATACTCATATTTAGCTGTGCTGATAAGTTGTCCTGAAACGTGACACAACTTTGTGCTTTTACCGCCCCATATTGAGGTTTGATAGTAAGAGACAAGGGAAACAATTTTTTAACATCAAGTAAAATAAAAAGGAACATTCAATTGGGAATTATAAAAGAGGTTTGATCATGACAAAAAAAATTACCTTTTGGTTACCTAGTGTCTCTTCCAAATCAAGCTAACAATAGTCTAATGATAAATAAGGGATGTGAACCTAAAGGGAACATATTTGACATTTTACAAATAAGGATTAAAATTATAAAAAAAACCTAACTTGAGTGTAAATTCCTGAACCCTTCATAAAATAGCATTTATATTTGTCAGCTAAATCCAAATACATTTAATTTGATAAAACCACTAAAACATACCCATTTCTATGATCAATATTCAAAACTTCATTAACACCACTCCAATTTGATTTAACCTAGGAGGAGAATTCAGATTAAGAAGGGGTGAAAATAAAAAACTTACCTATCAAAGCCCCATTGCACAACTCTAAGATCTTTTCATGAATTTTTCCTTTAGAAAAGGTTACAATTCTTTATTGGCCCTTCTTTACATTTGTAGGTTGTCACCTTAAGGTTGAACTTTGCACCCATATAAATACACTATTTGGCTTAGTTGTCTTCTTCTTTTTTTTTGGCACTTGTTGACATGCATAACAATTACTATAAGATCTATTTTGCCCATTTTTTCTCGAAATCCTTGGTATTTATGGTCTTCCTTCTTAAAACTGGGGCACATTTTGGAAAACTAACTTTTAGATTGAAGGGAACTTGAACAACACTTTCCCTTCATACTCGCCTTGATTTTCTGACCAAAGAACCTTTATCTTCCTTCTCATTATGTTCTCCATGCAAGAGTCTTGAACTATTGGAAGCAAATGAAAACCTCATCCTTTGTCTTCAAGAAGTATATCCAGGTCTTCCTAGAAAAATCATTAATAAAAGTATCAAAGTACTCATAAGCTCTAAGAAACTTCATCGATATTGGTCCACATATATATGAATCTAATAGATCAAGAACACCCTCAGATCTAGTGTCACTCCTTGCATAAGTTGTTTTTGCAAACTTCCCCAACACACATCCCTTACATACATCATCATGCTATGTGCTCACATTTGGAACACCTATCACTATCTCATGAAGCAATTTAAGTTCTTGATGATGTATATGGCCCATCCTCCTATTTCATAGATCTCCTTGATCTCTAGGATTACTTTCTCTCATGAGAGTCTAAGAGGAGTATCAAACTGCAACCTATAAATCTGACCACTCCTAGCTCTAATAGATGGGTGATTTCCAATCCTTATGCCTGATCAACACATGTGCCCCTCTAAAGATTACATTATACCCTTTATCCCAAAGGACAAATATGGAAATTAAATTCATACCTAGGCTTGGAACATGCAACACATCATGAAGAGGAATCACCTTTACATTCTCCCTCTGAAATTGAACAATCCATTGCTTGAATGAGTTGAGTTTGGGCATGTTCCCTATAAAAATCTAGATTCTGGTGTCCTCCTTATAACTGGAGAAGTACTCTCTAACTCCTGTAGTATGAAATGACACCCCGCTATCTATATACCAAACATTGTGTGAAGTTGAGCTAACCATACAATATATGATTGCAAAATAATCATCCATTCTACTAGAAAGCTCATCTGCACTTGTTGAATCTTCCACCTACTTCTTTCCTTTCTTTTCATTCTTCTTTGGTGGGAAATCACTGACATAGTGGCCAAATTCATGATAACCAAAGCACTTGATCTTAGATAAGTCCTTTTTCTTCTTCTCACTTTGTGGATTTGATCCTTTACTAGACCCCTTCTTCGCTTTCCCTTTTCTGGATAAGGCAACATTCTCTTGTTCTACCTTAATTTTTTGTCTCTTATTGTTGGCTCTATTGACAAAACTTAATCTAAGCTCCTCCTTAGTGAAATCACTCCATATTCCATCCCAACTTGATAAGGTGTCTCATCCATTAATGACTTGAACAAAGACATCCCACTACTTAGTAAACCCATTTAGGTCTATCCTTACTAGCTCATCATCATTTGTCTTATCTCCAAAATCTGCTAATGCATCCTTGACAAGTCTAAGCCTCATGAGGTAGCTTGTAACATCTTCTCACTTGATCATCTAGGTATTCCTCAATATTTTGTAGAAAATCATCTTTTGATTCATGATAGCATTCTGGTACAGACTTAGATTGGCATCCCACATCTTCTTCATTGTATCTAACTTAGTGATATGAAAAACTATATGGTCCTTGACACTATTAAGGATTGGCCTCTTTGCCTTGGCATCAACCTTATTTTAATGTAAGAGACAAGCGTTGTGTCTATGGGTATATCTACAACACTAGTTACATATTCATTGATACCATTGTCTTTGGCAATAAAAAGGAAAGGAAATGACCTTTTATAGGCCATGACACCAACCATATGTTTTTGGGTTTACATATGGTGATAGTGATATGGGACTACACTATACTCCTTGTGGGAGGCACCTAACTACACTACAAATGGGGCATGTACATACCCTACCCCCTTGTGGGATTTTAACTTGTGACCTCTCTTTCAAGAGTACAAGTTCTCCACCACTAGGCCAACTCAGGTTGTACACACAAATTTGATGTTCCATCTAATTTATCCAGATCTCTAAAACTAGCTAAGGCCATCTCAAAGGATAAAGGAAATAATAATTTGAAAGAGGTCAAAATAGGTTTTATAAACCCTTGATTTTCTTTTGCCTATGGTAAACCTTTTCTATCATCAAATTATCTTGATGCCATGTAAAAATTCTATTATAGCTATTGATTATTCATCACCTATCTTATTAAGATTATTTAACTACCAAAACATAATTTACAAAAAATATTTAAAAATAACACAACTGTAACTTCACAAATAAAAATACAAAAGAAACATGTAACACAATATTTTTGGACAATTTGTTTCTAGAAAAACCTCGAAGGAAAAATCAATACTGTAGATAAGGAACTTATATTAAACTTCAACAAATTAAGAGAAACAAATACTTCTTGCGTCTTTCTATCAGAGCTCTGAAAATTTCTCTTGTTGACATCCCACAACTTCTATCTCCAACACTATTACTATGCCATTTCTATCACTGCAATAGTAGTTTCTAACACTATAAATTCATTTTCTAACCTTGCAAATGCTTCTCAAACTTGTCTTCTCCAAATGCCCAATGATCCCCTTTTATACTACCCTTGTTGGAAAACCAAAGACCAAGATTTAATTATAATGAAAGGCTGAGATAAATAACAACTTAACAACAACAAAAAAATTAGTTGCAAGGTGTCCCTAATGTTGGCAATTTGGCTGAGGTATGTACATAGATTTTTTCATTATGGAAACATATGTTCCCTATGAAGAGCGCATAAGCTGGAAAGTAAGTATGGAAGATCGCAGACTAAAATTGTCTAAGTATGAAACAATGATTTTGAAAGAGCACCTGATACAGTTTGTTTTCGCAACGTTCACTGGAGCATGATCAGAGTTTGTGTAGTTGAACATAGAATCTATGGTGTCTAAGGATACCCCATCTTAGAGCACAAAAGAGTACAAATAGTATGGACAAAGCTATGACTATTTTACCGATGACAGAGTACAGCCGACCGTGCAGTTTTGAAGATAGAACTAGTAAATGAATTAAGGGATTATTTTGCTTGTCAAAATAATGACTTAATATTATAAAGATATGACATCCTAGATGTTTACTCTTGGATAAAGATATGCAAGCTGACAAGAGAAAGATATTATGTTTTGTATCCTGTATAAATAAAGATGTACCGAACATACTTGAAATGTAACATGTAATATATGTAAACTATGATTGCAGTGAAAGTTGTTGATGCAAAGTTCTAAGCAATACCATATTGTAATTAGTAAACATTTGTATTACTTGTTTGGGTAGTGACCTCATCTAGTAATCAAGTTTTGTATCTACAACTCCCAACAGGGTTGAGGCTTCTAACAAGGCCTATAGTCCCTTAACCAGGACTGATACACTATATGATTGTAATAGGCTCCTAATAGGGTCAACATCCTTAACTGGATATCTTTTGATTAGTGGATCTTTGTGGGTACCATCCCCACCAGGGTTTTCCCTTGGCCAGGGTTTCCTCAAGAACATATCATGTGTTATGAGTTCTTTACATTTACTGTTATGTATGCTATTTAGTTTCTTATGCTTTGTATGCATTAAAGTAATCTGTTATATCCATAAGTGGTCAAAAGTAAAAGTTTGTGAAATACTAATTCACCCCCCCCTCTCAGTATTTCCTATTTCTAACAATTGGTATCAGAGCATAGTTACTCAGAGAAGAAACATTGAAGGAAAGCCTAGCAGCTTGAGTAAGATCTCTATGGATATGGATCAATTACATAAGAATCTTGAAGAAGCTCTTGACCAAATTGATATGCTTACTGATGAAAGAAACACTTTGAAAAGAAAGTATGATGATGCAAAGAATATTATTGACGAATTGAAAGGTAAGATAAAAGATCTAAAATCCGAGAAGGAATCTGAAATTCTTGTTGAAGATTGTGAAGACTTAGAAAAAGAAAATGTAATCCTTAAACATGAATTGAAGATATAAAATTGGAAGCTTAGCTTGAAAGATGGAAATGACAATTTGAGATCTGAGAATGAAAGTTTAAAGGATGAAAATGAAGATCTGAAATCTAAGCTTGGCAAGGTAACATTTGAATTTGATAAAGTCAAACTGCAGTATGATGAACTTGAGAAATACAACAAAATTGTGAAAGGTGAATTGACTCAATCCAAACAACAACTTGAGAGGTTATATTCAAACAATGAAAAGATTGATAAGAAAGTATCTTATGGAAAACCATTTTATGAAAAAAATGGTCTTGGATTTAACATATTGAAGATAGTTAGTGAAAGCAAGAAACCAGATCTGAATGAATGTCAAAGTAGTGAAGAAAAGAAGTTAAATGAGAACAAATCTGAAGATGCACCTAAGCAAGAAGAATCATCGAAGCAAGAAGATGCACCTAAGCAAGAAGAATCACCAAAGCAACAAGAATCACCTAAGCAAGAAGAACCACCAAAGCAAGAAGAATCAGCCAAAGGTATGCAAAGAGAATTCAAAGGTATTTACTTGTAATACTATTGGTCATATGAAGAGAGATTGTACAGGTAAACAATTCAAACCTCTAAATGGTTATTGTTATAATTGTCATGGTTTTGGACATAGAGCTATTGAATGTAGAAGATCTAAAGTTATTGAGAATAATTGCAATAGAAGAATGCCTAGAAATACTAACAATGCAAATCAGAGATCAACTAAAGATATGAAAAGAGGAAATGGAATGGTATGTTTCAGATGCAACAAAATTGGACATATTGCTAGAAATTGTAGGACACAAATCAATCAACAAATACCTAGATATGGAACCAATGCAATCACTTTTCAGATATGTAACAAGATTGGACACACAATGAGATTTTGCAAAATGAACAATGGAGGTTATCATCATAACCCTAACCCTAGAAACTATGCAAGAAGGAATGAAAATGCGAGAAACAAAGAGAAAGGTTGCTGTAGCAATGAAGGTGAAGTAAAATTTGTTAAAGGCATAGATCAAGGAGGTATATTCAGCATTGAAGGTAATTAGGAAGGTAATGTATCTAAAGGTAAGAAGGAGTCTTTACCTAACCCTTCTTTAAGCACTTAAATTATGTAAATTTTTGTAGTTTAGAAACTTAGAATTAGTATAGCGTGATATTTTGAATGAGTTAAGTTTTGTGTAGTTAGATGAAGGTTTTTTATGTTATACTGATGCTATGGTTAAGGGCACAAAAAGAAATATTGTGTTTTGCAAGGTTGCAAGAAGATTTATGTTTGTAGGTTTGCAGAATCAACTTTTTGGCATTTTGGCAGCAAAATAATTGAATGTGATGTCAGATCGAGTAAATGCTAAGTGTTAAAAGATTGAAATCAAATTTATTATGATTATCAAGGGATTAGAAGTGATTTGGAAGTGAAGAAAGAAGTTTGGAAGCAATTTGTAGAAGTTTGAAGCCTTGATCTAGTGAAAGCCCTGATTTTGTGAATTTAAGGTATTTATCTGACTACGATCTTGAATCAACTTAAGTAATCAGATATAATCATGGATGTGTCATTGATGTTAGGAATAAGGTGTCTCAACCTTGGATAATTCCTATTCTGATTATTTGTTTTGTAAAATGTATTTCTTGCAAATAATGTTGATGTGTCGACATCTTGAACTGTGTGTAAGGACATCATGGCTAAAACGGTTATCATGGATTCCTATGACACATAAGAGCTATGTCAAGAAGATTCAATGACAGGTGAAGACATGTGGCAACTGATAACTTTGAGTACTATACACTCTTCCCCAATCATGGGGTTCGGGGCATCACCCTGGAATTTTTTTTGGGGTTCCTATTTTCTTGGAGAATGGTAAAACCCTAATACGGTTATCTTTGGGAGTAGCCATAAAAAGTGAAGCACATGATATAAGCTTTTTTAGGGTTGCGAAGAGATGTGATGCGAGTGTATGGTTGGAACATTTTTATGTTGCCGTGATTTATCTTCAAGGTTTTGGAAATCTTCTGAAAGAACTTGCATTGCAAGTGTATTGTAAGCTGTAATAGTTTTGATCAATACATTGTGTAGGTTTTGGAGTGCTAGGGTTTTTACCGGAAGGTTTCCCCAAGGTATATCATTGTGTCATTCTCTATTTTTCTATATGCATGGTATG
This sequence comes from Chamaecyparis obtusa, assembly GCA_027943335.1. Lineage (NCBI taxonomy): Eukaryota > Viridiplantae > Streptophyta > Pinopsida > Cupressales > Cupressaceae > Chamaecyparis > Chamaecyparis obtusa. The sequence goes on from BSBK01012202.1 coordinate 52,016, forward strand.
TGGTTGCAATATCTTTGTTAAAGTAGTTAACGAATCTGAAATTGTAAGGATTTATAAGAATTTGCACAATACTCTCCTATAGAGATTAGCGTAGGAAGTTGTTTCCGCACCTAAGTTTCCTTACAATTGATTCACAACATTAAGGATAAGAATAGACCTAGAAATAAGAAAGATCTAGTTGAACCCTCAGAAAGAGATGCTAGTTTAGCCTTATCATCCGTACCAGATGGAGTTCTTCATTTAGAGAATGTTAAAAGTTATCTTGGATGCAAGTATGAAACCCTAAGGGAGAGTGATTTTAATGGTGAATATAAGAAATTGTACAACTCAAATGTCAGTGAAACAAAGTTATGAACATCTAGAAAATAATGAAATCATTGAGTACTCTATGAAATATGAATTTGATGATGAGGAGTGTACTAAGATCATTTTCAGTAGGATACATAATGGTAATTTTGGTTAGAAGATAGAGATATAGACATAACTGTAGACCTAATTCATGATGTGACTGGATTATCAAAAGTTGGTGCAATTCCACTGAATGAGAAAAACATGAGAAATATTGTGATTGAAAACACCAGTTTAGTATACAATGGCAGAGGTATAGTCATTAGTAAGATTAAGCAAGATGATGTAAAATACTTTTGTAAGATTTTGACAACAAAGTTTTGTGGAAGCTCGAGAGAAGATGACATGCCAACAGGTATGGTACACATTGCTTATTTGATGTGTGTGGAGAAGAAGCCTATGGATATGTGTGAAATTCTGAGAATACAGTTGTTTGAGAATTTGGAAAAGATAAAGAAAGCTAAATACACTCACTTTAGATTTTCCTCATTGGTTAATTACATGTTCTTCCACTTGCTAAGAAGATTTCCTTTCACTATTGAATGGAATGATGGTGAGAATACTATGGAAAGAATCAATAAAATTTACATGAAACATCTTATTGAGAAGGTTAATGACAATGTAAAGTTAGTGTTGAAAAAATTTCAGAACATTGTGGTAAATAGAGCAAGAATTCCTCCATCCCTAGTTGAGAAATACAAAGATGATATATGTTTTATGGTTGATACTGATTTCACTTACATTGAGGTAGTAGAACCTAGACATGAATTCATAAACCCTTTTGGCTATGAAATCTCTGAAGTTGAAACAGGAGGTTATGTTAGTAGATTGTTGAAAAGTAAAGTTGATGCTCATAGCAACAGATTTGGAACTTATGATGAAAAATTTGGTTCAGCAAAGACACTTAAGGAAGAGAAACAATCACAGAAGAGAGTGGAGTCTACAATAAAGAAAATTCTAAAAGAATCAGGTATGAGTGAGTAGGAATTTGATATTGCAAAGAAGACTGTAGAAGCATTAAGGCAAAGTGAGATACTATCAGTCCCACCTTTGGCATCAAGTGCAGAGCCTATTCAAGTAAAGGTAAAGGTTGAAGAACTTGAGAAGGAACAAGAAATCAGTCAGACAGAGAAACCCTTTTCTTCAGCACCAAGCAAAAGAATGAAGGCAAGTGCTTTAGGACCAGGTAAAAGATAGAAAATAATTGTTCCACAAGTACCTAGAAGAGTTGCAAAGATAAAAGATGATGAAGTGACAACAAAGAAGAAATCATGGAAACCAAGGATAGAAATATTTAATGAAGATATAATGCAACATGGAGACTTTACCAAAATGAACAAATACTATGATTTATATGGATCCTTTGACAGATTGAATCTTGAGAATGCAATGGTTACACATATGATTTTGTCAAACAAGAAATTTGATACTATTCATGGAAAGCTACCAGAAGATTTGTACAACAGACTTGTGAGAAGAAAGATGAGAGCACAAGAAGAAGATACCAAAATAAGAGAAAATGTGATTAGACAATTCTATGAGATAAGAGATGATGACCATCTTAAACAGATCCTCAAGCCACTTGAAACCCTATTAAGAACTAAAAGAAGAATTATACAAATAATGGGAGGACAGTATGAACAAGTAAAGATTGAAATTGAACATGCAGTTGTGCAAGTGCTAGCAAACTTGGTAGCTAGAAAAGATAGCAAAGATCAAGCAATTGCAGAATCAACAGAGAAACAGAGTTCATAACAAGTAGAGGCAGCAGTAGAGTAGTTATAGTTGAAGATATTCCCTCTTCTTCCATAAACATTGGCACATAATCTATGGACATTGAAGGAACTAAAGTTAATTTAGATTCAGATGATGCGGTACTCAACAGTTTGGATAACATTGTTGACAATTTGGTTTTGGGAGAGCAAGAAAAGACTATTGTAACAGAGACTACACATACTGAAGTGCAAATGGAAACAGAGGCCCATACACCTATTGAACCACAAGAAGACATCAGTCTTACTCCTAAGACTGGAAAGGAGAAAGGAATAGAAACATTGATTGAAGATTTGAGCAAAGAAGTTGATGACGATGATCAAATAGAGTTGATCACTTCTTTAAACAAAATTATTGGAAAGAACAAGAAAGTTAAGAATTTGGAAGGTAGTTTGAAAGACTTGACTGAGAAGCTACAAAGTGTCATATCTACAAAAGTCTTTGATTCAGATCCACTTGAAAGAGCAAAGATGGTAATTAAATCTTTTGATGTTGAGCTCACTAATTTAACTGATTTTGCTAAGGTTAAGGTTCAAGCAGCTTATGAAGCTGAGATGTTGCAGAACATAAGTCAGAATATCAAAAATGACATTGATAGCCTCGATAGACACATTAAGGACTTAAGGAAACATCTTGAGACTAGAAAGTGTTTGTACATTCAGTTTACAAAATCCAAAAATATTTTAATTAAGGATGAAAAGAAGATAAAAGAGAAGCAAGATGAAATTGTAGCAGAGACAAACTCTTTGGCTAGCCTAAACATAAAGATCAGAATAGTTGAGAATAAGATCAGAAAATTATGTGATGAAATAAGGACTTTGAATGATGAGAAGAACAAGAAAATTATCAGAATAAACATCTTGAGAGAGCATGTCTCAATCAAATTGACTATAATAGAAGAGTAGCCAGATGAATGTCTTACTGCTAAGACAGCATTTCAAAAATTCAATTTTGAGTCCCTCCAAGCTTGTCAAATTGTAGCATACGGATTGAGTACTCTACTCAATGTAGCAGAATCAATAAAGAAGGCATGGGAGAAAGATTTTGAGACTTGGAAGATAGATTTTGCAGATTGTCTTGCAAGCCTACCGGCTTTGCAATAAGACAGTAAGGTAAAATTTTTGACACAATTTTGTATATCCCTTTCCACCTTTATTTTGTCATTGTTCTCAAAGGGGGAGAGATACTTAGAAAATTGTCTCTATATATGATAAGGAAGGATACTCATAGGGGGAGTTCTATGGAGTATTATGAAGTGTTATAGATTATGTGTATATTTTGAGGAGATATAATGATAGTACACTTATTTTATACGATGGCCATAATTTTGATACAAATTTTGAGATTTTGACTTGTACACTTAGCCAATTTTCTCATATGTTGCCACCAATGACAAAGGGGGAGATTGTTGGCAATTTGGCTGAGGTATGTACATATATGTTGTCATTATGGCAACATATGTTCCCTATGAAGATCACATAAGCTAGAAAGTAAGTATGGAAGATCGCAGACTAAAATTGTCTAAGTATGAAATAGTGATTTTGACAGAGCACCCGCTACAGTTTGTTTTGGCGACATTCACTGGAGAATGATCAGAGTTTGCATAGTTGAACATAGACTCTATGGTGTCTAAGGATACCCCATCTCAGTGTACAAAAGAGTATGGATAGTACAAACAAAGTTATGACTATTTTAACGATGACAGAGTACAGCCAACAGTGCAGTTTTGAAGACAGAACTAGTAAATGAATTAAGGGATTATTTTTCTTGTCAAAATAATGAATTAATATTATAAAGAGATGACATCCTAGATTTTTAATCTTGGATAAAGATATGCAAGTCGACAAGAGAAAGATATTATGTTTTGTATCTTGTATAAATAAAGATGTACTGAACATACTTGAAATGTAACATGTAATATATGTAAACTGTGATAGAAATGAAAGTTGTAAGTAGTACCATATTGTAATCAGTAAACATTTGTATTACTTGTTTGGGTAGTGACCTTATCTAGTAATCAGGTTTTGTATCTACAACTCCTAACAGGGTTGAGGCTTCTAACAAGGCCTATAGTCCCTTAACCAGGACTGATACACTATATGATTGTAACAAGCTCCTAACAAGGTCAACATCCTTAACCAGATATCTTTTGATTAGTGGATCTTTGTGGGTACCATCCCCACCAGGTTTTTCCCTTGGCCAGGGTTTCCTCGAGAACATATCATGTGTTATGAGTTCTTTACATTTACTGTTATGTATGCTATTTAGTTTCTTATGCTTTGTATGCATTAAAGTAATCTGTTATATCCATATGTGGGCAAAAGTAAAAGTTTGTGAAATACTGATTCACCTCCCCTCTCTGTATTTCCTATTTCTAACACATAAAAGAGTCAAATATTAAATAATAATTGTCCCCATTCCTAACAACAAAATAATTATTATCTAATTCTTGGGTATGGATGAACTTCTATCCAGGATACCCCAACTAACAGGAACCAACTAGAAAATAACATGTAGGGAAGCATAAAAGAACAAAGAACACAACCCTCTTTATAAAACAAGAGTTCTAGCGCAACATAATTCCTGCAAAGTACTAGTAGGGCGGTTTTGGAAGATAGCGGGGAGGAAGGAGGGTCAAAGTGTAAAACAAAAGGAATGATTAAATTTATGTTTTGTAAAATTTGGAAATCTTCTTAAATCTTAGAGGAAACCATATTTAATCATTTTTATGTACTTCAATGAACAATAGCTATCTAAAGCATTGAATAATAAGATAATAAGACAATCATAGTTCTTTTTATAGAAGAGGTGTGAACCACTTCATCTATGCTTATATTCAATAAGAAAACCTTTTTCTTTGCATATAATGAGAGTATCAACAAAGTCCTAGGAGCCTACAAATAATCTATACTCTGCCATAACATCTCTAGATAGTACGAACATATATCCTATCATGAAACCTATTCTTGATCCTTATTACGAACATATATCAAACTAATAAAGGAAAAAATAAAAAAAAGAACAATCAGAGAAACAATAGAGTTCAAGAAGTAACACTAACATGCTTGTCAATAATCATTCAAGGACTAGAAGAGGAACAACTTCTAGACCATTGATGTTTGCATTTGTTGTAACAATAGGTAAACAAAAAGATGTAGAAGGTTTTATAAAATGGCTACATGAATATGATCCAGTAGGGGATGAGTTCCATTTTTCTATGTCTCTATAGGAATTTTGCCAGTTCAAGCTAAGAAATAGGCCTAGGACAAAGGGCCCTAATTTCCAAGATTTGTAGAAGAGGTTTGGTAAGCTCTCAATTATAAAATTTAATAGTTCCATAAAATGCAAAGCTATAGAAAGGGCACAGAAGTTGTTCATATATACTTCTAATAATACCCAATGTTTAAAAATGAAGTTTTTAAGTACTTTACCTTGCATTTGGATGGTGAGGCCCACTAATGGTGGTGTCACTAATTAATTACTTAGGGACATAATTAGTTCCTATGGAGAGCTCAATCAAAAGCTTATCGATAGATTTGATAAGAAATATGCATAGCTACACTTTAAGGAGTTGGTATAGCTAAATAAAAGTGGAATATATATCCATGAAAAATGTCCTTATAGGATCTTGGAGGATGAGAAACCAAAAGAGGCCATTTAATATTTTGAAGTCAAAGGTGAGCCATTTCCCAATTTGTCTATCCAATTTATATCCATATACATCTAGAGAACATGACCAAGTCAAAAAATTCCAAAAAGAAGGGTTTCTTTGTGGGTTATACTGAGAATTTAGAATTCTATAAGGTATTTCTTAAAAAAAAAAAAAAAAAGGTTAGTAGAGTGGTGAAATTTGAGGAAGACTTTGCATCTAAGAATACTAGTGAGACCTTCTAGTGAAAGAGGACAAGAAGCAAGAAACTCTAAAGAGTCTCCAAAGATATTAGTGGCTTCCAGTTCAAGACAACAACCTTCATGTGAGGTGGAAGAGACTTCAGCCCCTTCTAGTTCTATCAAAGACTTCAATGGTTCACACAAACACTTAAGCATTCTCAAGAGCATGTTGAGGTTGCTATAGCACGTTCAAGAAGATCAGACCTCCAAAGAAGTTTCCTAGCTACATAGATTAATGAGTAGCATCATAGAGCCTTCCTGATTTTAAGAAAGAGCAAATCAACATGTGGTTGATGAATTGGTGTGGAAATCCTTACTTTCTGAATATAAGTGTTGAGTTTTAGCTTGGATAGGAATTTTTACATAGGCTCAATGTGATGGGTGCAAAGAACTCAAGTGGTTCGAGTTATTCTCTTTGTATTTCACTTGTAAGGATTAAAATGAAAGATTTTTATCTAGCTAAATAAATCTAATAAAATGTAGATATGCAATAATGATTTAGACTTACCTTCCATCTTTCCCTTTAAGTGATAATAATGCTTTATGTAAGTAAAGATGATTTTTGGAAGAGTAGACTTTTAGCTAAATTAGTATGAAGTTAGGAGCATGATAAAAAGATTATAACATACTAAATATAATGAATTCTCTTGCAGCTCGGAGTAACATCTGTTGTGGAGGTTATACTGGAAGTTTTCCTAATGAAAGTAAAACTGATTTCAATTAGTAATTATCTATATATGCTTCGGCATGTTGAGGATTTCATAATTGTGTGATTATGCTACATAACATGCAATGTTATTTAGCATCAGACATAATCATTTAGATTTGAAATTCTTCACCATGATGATGTGACGAGGCATAAGAACACTTTGAAATTCGTTGTTCATGAGATCAATACAAGAAACTGGAATAGGGCAGTAAGATCAATTGGAAGAGATATGGACAAAGATGAGGGTTAGGGTGAGCCATTATGTAAAAGGGTAAAAAATGATGTTTCCCATATTCCTAGTTCAGTTGAAAAGAATTATGTTTTCTTTAACTAAGAAGCTTGGTATTCCATAAAACAAGAAAAAAAGAAGATGAAACTAAGAAGACAATGCAAGACCAAGGAGGGACATTGTATAGCAGATTATTCATGGTTAAAGCTAAGATTAACATTCATCCATTTGATGTATAAATAAATGCAGAGCAGCTTGAACAATGGGAGTGTCAAAGTGTGATGCATTTCAACCAACACAACATATATCTAACAACCCATATAAAAATCTTACCCCGGATGAGCTTCCTATAGAGAGCTTGTGAAGCTTTTCTTGCATCCTACATTATACATTTGAAGGGAAAAAGAGAAGAAAAAAACAGTCTGTATGAACCTACTACTCAATGAAAAAAGATATAGGCACCTCTTAAATTCTATTAAGTCTTGTAGTAGAAAGCTAGAACAGGGTCGGGATGCTCCAATCTCTGAGATTTGATAAAACCTTTTGGCTCAAAGCCTTCCCTTTGAATCCAATTGCTAATATTACCCGACTGTTTTTTCCTTTTGTTTACAAGAAAATCACACGTGCATATACATTTCCTGGCTTTCCATATGGTATATATTCTAGAATCTCTCTACCCAAGCAATTTACAACATCTGAGACAAAATAACACAATAAGGGATATTAGCTATTATTTTAGAAAATAGCTGAATAGTACTTTGAAAGACACAAAAAAAACTTACCAACTTCAGAAGATGCTGATGGTAATATCGTGCACCATCCATTGCAGATATAAAGATGAGTCTGAGTTTGTTAATTCTACATTAATAAAGAGGAGGAGGAGGTAAAGATCCTCAGCAGTCACTATTCCATGTTTTCTCAAATGTAGACTAGGCTTTTTCAGATGTTTGGGCTAATGGAAGCATCCCACCCAATGCCACCTCTCTTTTTCCAAACTTAATGTCCACTATTTTTTCATTCAGCCTGTCAAATCATGCAAGCATATTAATTGAAAGTAATAATATTATATTGTGAGACAACTAAGTGTTAAAGCACTACAGAAACTCTAATTTAATGTTTTGGCCATTCAAAGTACTGGATCCCCGATTTCAGTCTCACAATTTAATTCAAGATACTTTTGTATTGAAATAAAATTCCAAGCAGAGAGCAAAATGGATGAAAAAATACAGTAACAAGACCTGCACAAAATAAAGATTCAAAGACCAAAGCTGCGCACAGCAAAAACAGAAACCATAAAGTACAAAATTGCTGACAGCACTAAACACGCAGCTTGGCAAATAGAAGAAGATTACAAGAGTCAATTAGAGTATGTCAATGACAGTAAATTGATAGGTATATAAAAATTACAAAGAATTCATAAAAAGCTGTGAGAAAATCTCCGTTACATTAGAAGCAATATGTTTGGCTGGCATACAAACCAGTAACTCCGCATTCATAGATTGTGCACATGGCGTGTCATGTGCTGAAACATGAAACAAAATTGCTTCGCTCTACTCCCAATTACATGCTTTGTCCAAGAAGAACCAAAGAATATCTTCCCAGTTGGACCAAATTGAACAATCTTCAATGTACAAAAGAAAACATTTGGTTGGGTATCTGTTAGCTCCAAAATAGCTAACAATAACACACACTGTTTTCTCTAACTTTTTAGAATACCAGCACAAGTTTATTATTTTGAATACGAGCACAAGATCACTGTTTAAATCTTTATTGCATGCAATAATTTAGATTACAATTGCGTACTACCCAATACAAACTGAAATAAGGAAAACTAAGGCTGAAAGAAAAAGAAAAACGTAAAGATTGTAAAATGGAATTATGAGAAATAATACAACCAGCAAGTCAAAAAGTATTTCTTGCCCTCTTAATTTCTCTAAATACTAAAAGTAAAAATGACTGCTTTCATGAGTAGATGAAAACCAGATGCAATGTAACATCCAATCCGTTGACCGCAAATCTAAGAGATGGCTAACAACCAAGGCATTCGATGAAGATTTCATTGGAAAGGAGAAAAAAATTCTAAGAATCATAGGAACAGGTTAACTGTGGTTGATCTCTAGCTATACCTGCAATGCACCCTCTTGAAAGTTAGGAGGGCCAGAATTTGCAAACCACAAGAAAAAGTACCAAAAATCATGCAAATGCAGAAAAACTCCCAAAACTGATATAGATACAGAAAACTAGAAATGGATGTATTGACTGACAAGTGGAGACATAGTAAATACCAAAATTGTCAACCCTAGAAGATGCACAATTATACATGCATTTCGAATCCAAATCACAACTATAGTTTTTTTTATCGAACCTCATCCTTAATACAAACATTCAAGAGGCTGCCTTGAGAAGCCAATATAAGAATACAGGGGCAGCACAATGAACTATGGATATGAAAAAATATAAGCACAATTGCTTAACCACTCTAGGCGCGCAAATCCATTAGATAGAGATCCATACACCCACAAAATGGAAAACTTGTAAAATACTTTAACGGCGACAGACATTTACATGACATCCAAGATTGTAATTCAGAGGTTGCAATAAAATTATCATAAATCTAGTTGATTCTAGGTAGATAGCTATTAAACCATCTTGTTGGTCAAAATCAAGACAGAGAATTCACGAGTGAACAGACACAAAATGAAAAAACTTCCCAAACACTTTCAGGCATAGAGGCGTAGGATGAAAAAATAAAGCAAAATGTGCAGAAAAAAATAACACATTGCACATTTATATTCAGTTAACAACAACAACACCTACTAAAATTGCAACATCATTTGCCTTGTCCACTTGCCGACCTAAACAATTTTCCAAACTCTATATACCCACGATGCAATTTTAGTAGAATATATTGACACACAAAATGAACACAAGCTGAAAACCATATAACCCTGACATACATTTCATACACATCAAATCATTAATTTCTATACTAGAGCAAAAGATGAAAAAATAAAAAAGCCGATGCCTCTTTTCCAGTTCACATGCCATGATAAAACCAATGTGCCAAAATTCTTCTAACACTCCAAAAGTTGGAAAATTCTAGTACCACAAGCAAACCTCTAAAGACAAAAAAATAATATTAAAATTGTTTAGGACGCCATGAACTCAACGATGCGAAAAAGGATAGCAATTAGCACACCACAATAAGGAAAAGGATAATTCTACAGAAAGGGAAAAAGGAAAAAAACCTTACCCAAAAATCTCCAAACCTTCGAAATGTTGTATTTTCTTTGCAGAAGTTGATGCATAGACTAAACAGCCAAAAGAAAACATCTAATCCACCAACCCGCCATTACATTTTTATGTAGATATCCTTTCTTCAAAAACTTACTTTTTGTGGAAACCTGGCATTCGTGATTTTTATTCCGAAATTGTGCGTTAGGGTTTATTTCTCGGCAACAGTAATAATCCAAAAAACTGGCAAATAAACAATTTAAAATTCAAGTGCACGTCAAGAGAGAAAACCTTCAAAACAGCTAAGTTGTTGATGCCAAAATTGCGCATTCACTCAATATTCGCAGAGCTTTCACACATTTTCAAGGTATATGGATTTTTAATGAATGCGATCCGTTGAAGCAAAAGATTGGAAATCTCTTATCCACAGAATGGAAGAAGAACTACTGTTAAAAATCCATTAATTTAATTTCATTAATATTCGGTAAAGGTTGTACATTACATCCTTTCTGCATGAAACCTACTACTTGAGGATGAAGCCACGGCTACAAATGACAGTCACATTTGCTCAGTCTTTTTCCTTGTATACAGTCGAAGCCCATCTCGAACAGAGTAGTGCTTGGAGAAACGTGCGTTCTCTCGCCTCAAGAACAAACCTGCCGTCCTGCAACCGTGAACACAGCCAATGAATTGATACATGTGTTAAACAATATCCAGCTTCACTGATAGAACTAGCGAATGAAAAATAAATCATCAGGAAAGATTAATTTTGATTAATTGTTGGCAGTTAGTTTAATTACTAGTTAATGGAAAAAGTCTCCGCTATAGTTCCCTGCAGGAACTAATAATAAAGTATTCTAAAATCGAGAATTCGATATCACGGGTTCAAATGAAAGTGAGATGAAGTGCTGTTATGGCCCCTCAAATCAAAGAACAAATAAAAAGGGCTGAAATATTGTACGAGGTAACATAAAGAAGATGTATGCCTATAGATGATTTTTCATAGAAGATAAATAAAGAATTTTCCAGGTTCAATACAAAATAGTTAGTTAAAAGGATTTGTAGCTTGAGGATATGAACGAGCTTAGACTTTGATGGCAAATAATCACAGAGAATTTTGAAATAGTTTTCCTAAAAAAGGCGATTTTCAGTAATTAAATATTGTCCTTTCATTCAAAGGCACTGTATAAGAAATAAAAATAATTAGTTAAAAGGATTATTAACATTAAAGAAATATCAAAGGTACTGTATAAGAAATCAAAATAATTAGTTAAAAGGATTATTAACATTAAAGAAATATCAAAAGGAAGAAAACAATACTAAGTATAGACATTGCATACGAAATAAAGTATTCTAAATTCTTGGTTATATATTCAGATTCATATAAGCGTCAGAAGAATGGATGTCTTGGCAGGAAGAGAAATTTCAAAAACTATTGCCTACTTTCAAAATTAGAAGTTAAAACGATTGGCTTAAACCCAAGTGAGATAAAGTGCTGTTATCTCCCCACAAAGATTCCAAAAATCATAAGAAATGATGATTTTAGGAGCCTTTGAGGGAGAGGTAGTAGCATTTCCCTCATTTCTTTCCTCCTCGTAAACAGCACATCTCAATAACTAATTTTTTTTAAGAGAGTTAGTTTTCTCTTCTCTGATATGCTATTATGAGTAGAGGAATATATATAGATATGAATTGCAATGTATCTGAATGAAATTTACACATTATGCTACTATTTATTGGTCTCCCACTTATCTTCATATGGATACATAACTTTCTTTATGTAAAAGACAAGATTATCTACACAAATTCTCAAAAAAGTTTGGTGACACAAGTGTCTCCTATTGAATGTCAAGTCAAATTCGATCAACAGTTCTTTGATGTAGCCGAACAGGTGGATTTTTTAAAAGTAAGAAATCTACCCTAGATAGCCAACAAAGATAAGGTTTTCTAGTTTAGTGTTGTTTGAAAAGGAACTGAATAATCAACTACTTTCCACGATCTATATGAACTATTCAAATCCCTAGATGTCTTATTAAATCAATTGCGGGAAACAAAAATATTCCCTTATTCAGTGATTAAATTGTCAGATGTAACAGTTCCTCGAATAAAACAAAGAGAAAAAAAACGTGTTCGTATTTAGCTCAAAAATGTGGGACCAAGGATTCTCTGTGACGAGATATTCTGATATGGTGGAGAAAGCTGGTTTTCCCTCTGGCATTCCATTACTTTGGAAGAAACAAATAATATTGTATAATATTCCTTGACAATGACATGTAGGAATTCACTTCCATGTTGTATGTGTCACCAATATCTTAGGTTGAATCATATATTACTTCTCTACTGTAGTATGCATAAAGTTGAATTTAAAGTGTCTTTCATTTAATTAGTTTTTATGAAATTTGAAAGATAATATTATAGTATTCATCAAAAAGTGGGGTGTGAAAACTTCACTTAAAAATTAAGATGTGATCAAGTTTAAACATTAATAAGTTATAGTTCAAGTCTAAATAAAACAAGATAAAGTGTAAGTAGTTAAGAAAAATCTATTATGAAGATGATTTTTATTATTAAGAATCTTATATATTACTAACTTAAGTATCATCATTAAATTATTCACGTCTAGTAAGCATACCTTCCTCCTTGAGCATTCTCTAAATGTTGTTAAAAATACAAAGGAGAAATGGCTCTCTCCAACTATAAATACTTTCTAGAATTAAGTCATGTAGAAGGACAATGCTGATGAGAGGATTTATGCCACTAAAGACATCCCTATCCACAAGAAGAGGTCGAGGGTTGTTGTGAGGGTTGAGAAAATAGGCATAGAATTATCTCTATTTTTATGGTGTACTAATAGTCACAGGACAAAGAACCAAAGTTTAGTATACCAATATGACCCCCATGGATATCCTCAATAAGGAGACGAGAAATGAGGCATAACACTTGAGACATTACTAAGAGAATTAACATAGTTTGCAAATGAAAATGGATAAGCACATTGGAGAAAAATATAAGTTTTCTATAAAGAGAGAAATGAGAATTAATGGAAAATCATAAAATGAAAAATCTATCTCTCCTACTCATTAAAAAAAAATTGTACTTTATAAGGATACATAATCTAAGTATACTTGAAAGAAAAACATGATCAATTCCCTATGAAAACCATATGCCATAAATTGGTTGCAACCATAGAAGTCCTTGAGTATTTATAAATCTAATTCTAATACTCTTAAGCATTGTTGTAGAACTAGAATAGATGGTTTAGTGTCTCCAATTGTCAAAAGAGTGGATATTGTAGCTACTAAATTTATAAATAAACAAGATGAGATCCAAGTGGGTGACCTTGATAAATAATCTCTAGTAGGAAGTGTACATGAACTTATCCTTTGGTACATGAACTTATCCTTTGGAATGATTGACAAGTTGGCTTGAAATATACAATAATGAATTAACCTATAGGACAAAATTTTGCCCATTCTATTTAGTTAGTCATCTATAAGAAGTTGAGAAAAAAGTCATAAATATACATTTTGGGTTTTATAGTTACACAATAGTGTCTCAAGGTGCCAATTTTTATCCTTTTACCATTTGAATGATAAATATTTGAAATTAAACGTAAACTTATATTGTTATACTTTAACATATTGAATGGAAATTGAAGTTGGATCTAAGATAAGAATATATTTTCCCTTATCTTGATTATAATATTAAGCACCACTTAGACAAACTTCAATTTCTTGTAATTTTCCATAATCTTTAGAATATTATGCATCACAATTATGATATGAAATATTATATAAAGGTTTCTAAAAAAAATATGATGAATATTAATATCATCTTCTTTATTGTTTGAATAGGATGTAGTATTAAGTTAAAAATTTATTTATGCTTAAGAGAATAACTACCCTATTTTCATTGGTAATTGTTTTGGAAGAATGTAGACTTAAAGTCAAGGATTGTGTAGTCTTTTTTACTAATTTCTATTTCTCAAAATCTAAGTGATGATTATTGGACCATTTCTTTTCCGATTGAATTTAGAAGATTATGCATTTAAAATTTTTATCCATGTGGAATATCCACTATTCTAATAAGGTTGCTAAAAATGTTTCGGTGGGTCTGTCATTTGTTGCAATAAACATTGTTCTCTTTACACATATGTCATACTATTTTTATGTTTTCAAAGTCATCTTTCTCATATGTAATAAAGTGTCTCATGTGCAAGCATATCAATGGTGAGATGGATAAATAATCGATAGATAATAACTATATGTTTCATACCTATGTGTTGAGTTTGGGATTTTAGAGGTATAAATCCAATTATTGTGTTTATTTAAAAATGGATAATGTCCCTATCCTCACTATTGCATTGTATATGGATGATATCTTAATATTTTGGAATAGTTATTTGATTGTCAGAATAGTTTGAAATGAAATATTTACATTCAACTAGGTACATTCTAGAGATGAAGACCGGAACAAATAGAGATAATAGAAAGATTTGATTAAGCCAAAGAAAGTATGTGAATTTAGTTTTGGAGAGATTCAAGATGACAAATTGTAGGTCTATGATAATTCTTGTTGTATTGGGAATGAAGTTACCTATGGAGAATTGTCCAAAATATCCTTCTAAGGTGGACGACATGGATAATGTACCATATGTGAGTGTTGTTGGAATTCTTATGTATATTCTATGGCATTTACCAGGCCATACATTTCCCAACCAGTGGGAGCCTTGAGTTTATATATGGCTAATCCTAGACAACTACATTGCAATCTAGTTGAGAAAGCGTTTAGACATTTTAGGAGTACTTTAAAGTATTCCTTGTGTTATCATAGTTATCCTACTAGACCTCAACACTCTATGAGTATGCATGGATATGTGGATTCAGATTGGGTGGGTGACATTGACAATAGAAGATCGAGTAACATGGTTATATTTTTACTATGTATGGTGTTGCTATTAGTTGGATTACCAAGTGATAATATTTAGTTTCTTATTCCAAAATAAAATTAAAGTATATTGAAGCCACTCATTCTTGTAAGAAAATAATTTAGCTTAGATGGTTATGTTCAAATATTGGGTTTTATGCAAGAATGATTATTGTCTATTATGATAGTTAGAGTGTTATTTTTTAAGTAAAGAATCCAACTATCCATGCAAGAAGAAAACACATTGATGTATAGTTTTTATCTTGATTGGGCTCACGCAGGTTGTTTATGAAACTAAGTCTTTTATTTTATATTTTTTTATCTTGATTGGGCTCCCAATACAGACAATGTCTTATAGAATTTTTTTATTTCTATCCAATTCTTCAATTTATGTTTCACATATCTTTGGTTAAGCAATTTTTTGAATGAGTAATGGTTGAAATTATATTTTTTTACCAATTATTATGTATTATGGTACCCAATAAAAGATAATTTTGGGCTTCACCATTGCACTTATATTATTGATTTTCACTAATATCATTGATTTTATTATAGATAAATATCTACTATCTAATCAACATTATTTTTAATAATACTAGTAGCATAAATAAAGGGATACATGGTTGAGAGGTAGCATGCATGAGAATAATTTTTCATTGCTTATTTATGAAGATGCTATTGAATTATATGTCAAGAGGGTCAGCTTCTCATATGAAATAATAAAGTATTGCTTATTTATGAAGAGACCATTGAATGATATGCCAAGGGGGTTAGCTTTTGTTGAATGAAATGACAAAGTGTGACATGGTTCCAATGTGCGCATGTTCAGGCATATTCGGTGAATCTATTAGATAAAAATGCTAGATAGTTTGAAATTATATATCCAAAGCATTAGGTCTAATGTGCTATTTGTCTGTTTCTTATATGAAATGATGTAATAATATTATCACCAATGCAAAAACTAAAATTTACTATTAATACCTATAGTTACTTGGTGAATTATAACATTCCATTGATGACTTTACTTATTATGAGATGCAAAGTAGAAATGGATTTCCACCTACTTGTGTATCATGAGATAAAAATAAAATATATTAACACTAATTTTTTATGGAACAACATATGAAATGCCTCAAAAACCTATTAATAGTCTGTAAGGACAAGACCAAAACATTATTCTATAAAGATGTCTCTCTAGAATACTATATAGATCATAGCTTATTTAAATATAAAAATAAAAATTATAAATAGAATAGATGCAAACTTCTATTTCTTATATTTACATTGAATGATCATCATACTTATCATTTATGAGTTAATATGACTTCTACGTTAATGTGACATGGACCACATAGTCTAAATGACATATATGGTAGAATTGAAAATAAACAAGGCTGCAATGTAGCATAGTTCTGCCAAGAGTAAAAGTGGGAATTTACTAAAATTTAGGATTATATTAATATAATATAATAATTATTCATATATTAATAAAAAACATAATATATAATTAATTAATAATTTTAATATATTAAATAATATAATATACTTTAGTTAGAATAAATATGAATATAATTTAACATTAATAAAAAATGTATTTGAGGGTTTGGTGCATGTGTGAGAACATGAAATGTATTGCAACTATTTTATCATAACCATTTTTTTAGTTCATATGGTTCGTTGTAGTTCCATCCATAGACGATAAAGTGTTTTTATTGTCAAAATGTGGACTCTAAACCTAGTTTTGTTGATTCTAAGTGTATTTCAATCATCTTTTCTATTATGACTCTTGGTACCTAAAGTAGGCATCAATATTTATTTGTTCAAGATCAAAAATTTTCATTTATACACATTCTAGGTGTGATTAAGGAATATTGATGTTAGGATTAATATATTGGGTAAAATGAATTACCCTATTTTGTGCAAGCAAGCCCAGCAGATGTTGAATGTTGGTAATTAATTCCAACTGGCCAATTTAATGCATCCCTATCATTCTCCTATCAAAAGTCAAAACAACATTGAATGTTTTAAATTGAAAATCTTCCAAAATCCTTTACTTTTGCAGGCTGTTAAATCAACATTTATTTTTATCTTGATTGGGCTCATGTAGGTTGTTTATGAAACTAAGTCTTTTATTTTATATTTTTTTTAGGAGTATGTATGATGGAAAAAATACAAAATGTTTTTGATTAAGTAAAACAGGTTTTACAGGGACCCTGAAACCCACAACAAATTAAAGTCTTGAGATATTCATAAAAACCAAATAAAGTAAAGCATAATAAGTAGCAAGTTCAGGCCACCACAGGGCCGAGCAAGAAAAAAACAAAAAAGAAAAATCCAAGCCTATAGGAAAAAACCAAAATAGGTTAAGCTAGGCTCCTGAGCATGGCTGCTGCATTATTTTCCAGGGCCTCCATCAGTTGAACAGTGTCTTTGATATTTTGCACCTGGGAGCCATCATCTTTTCCTCTGTTCTTCTTGGTTTTAGCCCTGGTTCTTTTTCCTGGACCTTCCATCTACTCTGTGTCTTCTTTCTTGATCCCCTGCTCCATCTTGGGGTTCATTTTTTCCTCCATCTTTTTGATCAACAACTTTAAATTTTTATTGCAGTTTTTTATTATGTTATGATTTTGCTCAGCCACTCCCTTAAGGCTTTTTTCCAAACTTGTCATTTTGGTCTCAATGTTTAGGACCCTAGTTTCCAGGCTGGGCAAGTTCTCTGTAGTCTTTTCCTTGTTTCCTAAATTTTAACCTTGATTTCTTTGATTTTGTGGTGTAGCCATTTAAATGACCGAAACTGGTCTAGCATGTTGTTTTTGCTATTATTGAGAAAGTCCATTTCCTTCTCCCTAGCTTTGTCGCTTATAAGCACCAAGGCTGGGTCTATCAGTTCTTCCTTATAAACTTTACCATCTTTATCCTCCAGGATATGAGGGAAAATGACTTCCCGTATAATACCCATATGAAAAGTGTTAATATTCAAATTTTGCCAGACTTTTTTACCCCTACTAGTGTCTTGGCTATGATACTCCCCTCCAGAGTTATCTTCTGTCTCTTCAATCCTAACGAGAGAAAGATTGGTGCCTTTCTCATCCTTATCTTCAGTCTCAGGGGCCTGAATTTTTATTTTGGTGCCTGGGGATTGGGGATGGGGAGATTTTTCCTCACTAATAGAGATATCAACCAAAAGGTGGCCAAATGGGACCTGCATAGTAGGGGTATTCTCCTTGTCCTGTTCCTGTAAATCCATAGTTTCCACTCTAGGGTTACCCACTTCATCATCCGATATCATATCTCCCTCCTTTTTGTAATACTCATCCCCCGAGTTACCCTCCTTCATGTCCTACTTTTTGGGGGGAGTGATGCAGGGGCATCACATGCTCATAACAGGTATCTTGGAGATCCAGGGCATTCCAGTGGACATGGAGCATCTCATAAGGTCAATTGGTCAAATCTACAACCAATTATGGCATTTGCAAGCACAAAAAGTTATAAGTTTGTATGATGTTTTGATTGATTCCAATGTTGACAAGATGTAATTGATCCATGGAATAGGATCTAGAGGTTGTCTAGGGTAGAGAAGTCATTTGTTAGGATCTAGTATTAAGTTATAATAATATCAAGTCATTTCACAAGTTAAAACATTCAATAAGTCCTTTAAAATATAGTTTATTACTTTAGAAAATTCAAATTTTGAATTTAAACGGTTATATGGCATTTTGGAGGGAAACTCCATAGTTTAAATTTTATAAACAAATAGCAAATGCAATAAGTTGGAGTCAGTTGGGAGGAATGTTAACTACCTCCTGGACCCATAAATATGCCAATGTATAGCCTGTACCTCATCATTTGTACGGACTGTTCCACAAAAAGTGAATAAAATTACTTTGTTTGCACTACAAATTGAAGGAGTTTTCAAGTTTTCTCCATCAAATCTTCTTTGGTATGCATTGATCCATGTTTAAAAACATGTTTTGATGTCTATGACCCAGATTTGAATCCTACTTAGTGAGTGTTTGGTCATTTTGCATTGAAATCTGACTGTAACAGGCAGTTTGGTAGCAGTTTTGAAGTTCTTTTAGATCTAACCATGGTTATTCCATGAAATGTTTGTCTGATCCTTCATGGAATGCCAGAAAATTAACATGTATAATATTTTTATGGTGTTGAAATGACAAACTAACCATGTGAAGGTGGCCACTAAGCATTAACATTGTGGAAACAAGAAGGAATGTGTAGGGACAGTCCTAAAGAGCAAAATCTGTCTTAACAAGAAGGGTATTTGTGTTTGGATCTATGTTTTATATGTTGAAACATTGATGTTTTCTTAATCAATTGATTGGAAAAGTCATTGGACGTGGGAGATTGAGCATACCCTAGAAACAAGGGTTTTGAATGCATGATTTGGTGTTTTTGATGTTGTTGAAGTCATAGACTTAAATTGATTGTGTATTTGTCAAATTGAAGGCATTTGAGGAGCCTATGAAAAGTTTGAAGTCCATACCTAAAGTATTACTACAAGTTGCTTTGTAAATGCAATAGTGTTCCACTGTTACAAAC
Organism: Chamaecyparis obtusa; assembly: GCA_027943335.1. Classification (NCBI taxonomy): domain Eukaryota; kingdom Viridiplantae; phylum Streptophyta; class Pinopsida; order Cupressales; family Cupressaceae; genus Chamaecyparis; species Chamaecyparis obtusa. The sequence goes on from BSBK01012202.1 coordinate 71,683, forward strand.
AAGGTCATTGTGAAGGAAGTACAAACTGGCCCAAAGAAGTTGGGTTTAAATTTGATATATGTTTTGTATCCCTAAAAAGGCTATCCCAAAATATAATTTTTTTGGAAACTTGTTTGGAAGAAGTCAGAGAAAAGGCTAGAAAGCTGGTCCATCAGGGCTAATTGGGCTAATAGGGCTAGAAGAGGATTTGAAGAGTTTTGTCATATGGGTATTGCTTTGGTCCTTAAAAGTGGTTGAATCCTGATGAATGTACCTTTTTAACACCTTGTAAACCTATCTTGTCCATTTGGAAGCCAAGTTGTGTCATTTTGGGTATTTAGTCTCTAATAGGCCAAAAGGAAAAGTGCATTGTTGAAGAAGCATTCATACTATTTCCACCACTTCTGATTGCCACTCTGCACCAGGGAGGTTCACTCTTGATATTTTTTAGAAGCCATTTCTTGGAAGGAGAACCCTTGATCTATTTCTTGAAATCAACTTCCTCACTATCTTCCGAGTGGATGCTGACATAAGAGCAAGAGGGAACATAATCTGAGCCAGAATTCACACTTATGGCCTTGCAATCCCCAATTTCCTTACCTGAGATTTCAGTTTTAAAGAATTCATATAAAAAAAGGATTAAACCATCATGCAGGGTGGGATTCAGTATTTTCTTATTTCTAAAACCAATACTATTCTTGTTCATAGAGGAAAAGAGATAGTATGGAATGTTAGCACGTGCAAAATTTTGATGGCTTCACGTCCTTTCTTTTGGTCTCTGGAGTCATTTTTGTGTCTCTAGCATATACCCTTAGTTCAAATATTCAAAAAACTAGCCATTGCCCTTTGTAAAACCCTGGTCTTGTTCTAATTTGATGTTACCTTTTTCAGGTCAATAAAAGGTCCTATAGTGCATGTGCTTTATATTTTTGGTTGGCCCCTGATTTAATTTTTCCTAAGTTTTTATACCCCAGCGGCCTTTTAATTTTTCCTATGTTCCTGCACTTTAATCTTCCCTAAGTTCCCAATCCCAGTGTATTTTAATTTTTCCTAAGTCTGACTATTTTAATACTTCCTAATGTTTTGGCTTTGTATTTTCCTAGGTCTGGCTCTTTGACACCATCTCCATCTGATGATGGGCGTATCTTCTGATGAGATGTGTCAGAGGCTTGTGAACTTAAGATGTCCATTGATTCATTTCCATGACATAACCCTTTCAATGTAGGTGGGTCCACTGCCAGGTAGGCTCACGTGGTGGTCTATCATTCATCAAGGTATCCTATAAAGCATGGTGGGCCCGGTATCTCAATCAGATGATTCCTAATCGATGGTTGGCATGAATGCGTATAGAATCTTTTGAGCCTTTCAAATATTGCGCTAGCCATCTGATCTCCTAGGTGGTATAATGTTCTCAGTGGATCCAAAATAACATGTAGGCATAGTTGGTGGCATCTTATTGGTCCATGTAATAACACAGTGGTATTTGTTAGTGGGACCTAGTTTTTTGATGTGTCAAAGGGTCCTAACACTGTTAGTCGATCGATGATAGGCCTATGATCTTATGGGATCTATCCGAGGCTTAAGATCATGCATCATCCATCAATTCAATCTTTCTTAGAGAGGATGAAGTGTGGTGGGTCCACATGCCAGGTGTGCTGATATGGCAAGTTGTGATTGGTCTACATTGTGTGACTGGATATTGTGTTAGTGGGGCTAGGTCTTTCACGGTTCAGTTGTTCTGACAGTGATAGAAGATCAACGGATGGCATGTAATCTGATGGGATCTTCTGACTACATGAGATTTTAAGACGGCCATCAATCTTCTAGGTGGGAGAGGGCGGGGACTTGGTGATTCTGACAAAATGGTTTAGCGACCCGACAAATTGCAAAGGTTTTTCTCATTTGTGGAAAAGGATAGCGGTGCTCTAATCTGATCGGTGATTCAGTGAACAAGCATTCGCATAATCACTAACTAACTTGGCAGAGGTAAAAAGTGTTTCATAAACTAGTGGAAACCTTCTGTCGCCAGTTTGGCAGATGTGGGACCAAGGTAAAGTATTTTCTTTAGTCACTAGGTCATGGAGTTAAAAATGGGTTAAGGTTTTCTTTTTGCGAATAAGGAAATGCCTTGTCCTGCATTCACTAAAGGTAAACCGAGGGTGGTAGTTGATTTAAGACTTAAAAGACTGTGAAAAGGAGAGATCTAACAGCCACGACTTAAAGTTAACCTAATTTTAAATTTAGACTGCCTATTTTCTGCTGGCGCGATGGAAGTAGCCATTTATTTTCAAATTTGAATTTTTGAGCATTTCTCAGTGATAGGAAGTACCAGAATTTATGGTTTTAACAGCTGATTTCGATTGGTTAGGTGGCACTTGTTGTTGCAGTGTGGTCTAGGGTGTGCCATGATCATCTGCATGGATCTATACCATGTGGTTTTGTGCTTGAGGAGTGTTGTAGGTGGCCAAAAAGGGTTGACAATTTCAAATTTTCATGATTTGCAGTACTTTCCCTGAGATCTATCATGATTGCAAATCTTCCTCAGGCATGGCCGATTGGTTTTCTTCACCTGTAATAAATTTGTGACCATTTCTAGTGGGTCTGGTGGGTGAAACCCTAACCCTTGTCATCTATAGCTTGTTGCAACCTATTTTGGGTTTCCATGATGACTAGGGCGTATATATTGCAGAATTTTTGACTTAGTGCTAGTTCCAAAACTTTCTTTGGTCCCTGGTTGTTGTTGATGGTATTATACTGAGTAAAGAGAGCTTGGATTTTGGGTCTATTTCTTTGTCATTTTGTTGTCTGATAATGTATTGATTTTGGAAGTCTTAATGAGAATATAGTTGAATTCCAATCTCATAGTGGTGTATGTCTTTTTGTTTTCTTTTTGAGCTCATATATGTTAACTTCACAAAGTGGGTTAGTTTATGGTAAACAAAGAGTATTTTGAGATTATCTTTGAGTTCCTAACAAAGTTAGGATTAAAGTCTTTTAGGTAATTTCAGTGAGTTCATGGCTTGATAAGAATTTGATGTCATGGTATGTGAGTGAGAGGGATAATAGGCAAAGCACTTACTCTGAATTCAAGTGTGTTTGAGTTAGGGTCTTCAGTTGATGTATGCTATTAGGTGACTCTATGCCCTGGTTAAGGCATTGATCTGTTCTTTGGAGGCAGTCCATCATCTTCAACCACACACACACAAATTCAAAAGATCAAATATTTAAATCAGTTAGTAAAGAGTATATTGGTATAACATTTAGTGATTCCTTTCAAGAAGTGAATCAAGGGTACACCCGCCTGAGCATTAAGGATCAAAGTGTAGGAGGATCTCTTCTAATCCTTGTTAATTGGCCCTCTTCCTTGTGGACTTTGGAGTGGTGATAGATTCAAAGTTATATTAAAGTTATCCATCAAAGTATAAATCTATAAGTTGAAGATCAAAGGGAACTACCAACAAAATGGTCACTCTGCTGGGGAGAGTCTAGAGATAAAGCTTTCAAAGTGCACTCTTGTTTTCCTATTATATTTAATTTAAGGATTTCCCATCTAGGTGGGTGGTGACTCAAGAGGTTAGAACTAGTGTCATATTGTAAATCATGGATAAGAGGAGGAATACTAGGTCCTTTGTTAGAAAGAATCTGGATGTCACTCTGGAGCAATTACCTAGACAGGAGAAGAAGAGTTGGATTAAAAGGAATGGTGAGTCTACTAGTGCTCCCATGAGAGAACAAAGGAATACTAGAGGAAGAGCACCACATGTTTCCTCAAGTGAGGAAGGTTCACAAGATAGAGTTTCTAGATCAGATGGTGGTCGCTCTGAAGATAGATTTTATGATACCCCAAAGGCTATATTTCAAGACAAGGGTCCATTGCCTACAGGTCAGGATGAACAAGCTAGAGAAATGGGTTTGGAGATTGATTTAGATCTTGATGAAGATAATTTCAGAAGAGAGCCCCTGAGACCACGACAAGTCCACTTCCCATATCAAAATCTTACTGATATGGATGTGTCATCAGGTTCTGATGACATTATGGTAGATCTTGATGATTAAAATGCACTAAGGTTGTAGTTGGCAGAGCAGGATGCCATACATAAGAGGTTATAGGAGGAGAGGGAAGCTAAAAAGTTGATGCTCTGATAGAAAGATAGTCTCTCCTTAGAAAGATTAATGAAATGAAGGAGAGAAACAATGCTCCTAAGACTTTGCAACATGATGTCTTTGGTGATCTTGAGGCTTTGAGTGAGAAAGAGCATTTACTGCAAGATCATGAATTTGATAAGGAGGGCCCTCTGGTTAGATAGGTTCAAAGTTATGCTTCCTTCCCTAAAGATAAAGATGGAAATGAGATCACTAGGCCTATTGTCGCCGCTGGTGAGAAAGGAAAGTAGAAGATGGTGGGACATCAAACAAGTAGATCATTGACAATACCAGAGGTCCCACCACCCAATTCAAATAAGGACACAAAGATAGAAAGAAGAAGAAAAGAAGATGAGGACCTTGCAAGAGAATTAGAAAGGGCTGAAATTGAAGCTTCCATTGTAGATTAGAGAAGAAAGATCCAGTTCTTGAAGGTTTCATCAGTTAATGCTCTTGGTCCATCTGGTACCGAACTAGGTATGCCATCTATGACTACTACTATTCCACTTAGTAATGCTACTAGTTCAATTCCTTCTTCATCTACTAGGATAGGTGCTGATCCTAGACAATAGTCAAATGCACAAGTAGATGGAAATGTAAATGCAAATGTTAATCCTAGGGTTAACACTAGTTCAAGTTTTCAAAGAAGACTTATGCAATTAGAAGGCTATAGGCAAACTAGTTTTGATGGAATTCCTGGTTACCCAAATGCTTTTCCAAATGATATAAGAGATAAGGTACCTAATTTTTCTAGTAATAATGCTATTAGTTGTGAGGAGCATCTTAGGTTATTTGTTGATATGCTTAATGATTATGAGGTAGAGCATGAGGATGTAGTCATGAAATTGTTTGTTCAATCTCTAATGGAGGATGCTAGAGATTGGTTTAAGAGACTTCCTGATAAATGTATTGATACTTGGGATTCTTTTGAGAGATGTTTTAAAGAGTAGTATGGTGATAGGCCTAATGCTAGTTTCATGTTGAATGAATTCAATACCATAAGGAAAAATCAGAATGAGTCTGCAGTGGAGTTCAACATGAGATTTCAAAAGGGTATGCATAAGTTGTTCCAAGTTATGTGGTTAGATGACAATGTCTGTCTAACTACATACTTCAATGCATTTGATGGAAAGATGGGATACTTGTTGAGGGACAAAGAACTGAGAACTCTTAGAGATGCTTTTAGGATTGCTACCACTATTGAGAATAATATGAAGATATCAGGGAAGTTGGGTGGGAAGAGAGACGATCCAAAGTTATTTGGAGACAAGAAATACAAAAAGGAAAGTGATAAGAGTGTTGGAACTAAGAGGAAAGAAGAAGATAAATTGGATAAGGTGCTCAATGCATTGAAAGACTTGAAGGCACTTGCAAATAGGAACATCAATGCTCCTACCAATGAAAGGCCTCAGCTCAACAACAATTTCAATAAGCAGAATAGATTGCAGAACTACCCCTACAACACCCAATGGAAGGATGGCAATCCTATTGTCCCTATTGCAAGAGGAAACAATGACAGAGGTGTCCCTGACCCTCTACAAAAAGCTTCAATAAATGTCATGGAGGACATACCTTGGTGTGTTGCATGCCAGTCCCCTCATCCTACAGAGCATTGTGTGGTTGCACATTCTATGGCTGCAAATCAAGATTGTGGCAGTGAGGAGATAGATCAAGAAGAAGATCGAGATGATGTTGGATACAACATGGCTACTTCATATCTAGGATATGAGGATGATTTTGATTTTGATGAAGAGGCAGATATAAATGTGAAGAGACATAATTAGGCCCTTTTTCATCAAGAGGATTTTTCTGATGGTGAAGACATTGATAAAAAGACATGTAACATGAACTCTTCTTCTGAGCCAGTAAATTTAAGAAGACCTTCTAGAGAAGAGACGGAGAGGATTACTGCAGAAATGATTGCCCAAGTGCAAAATAGAGGCATGGTGGTAAGGAATACAAATGAGAAATATACAGGAATGTTTATAAAGAGTACCAACTCTGGAGAGCCTAATAAGAACAAATCAAAAGGTGATCACATGGTGAAATTCAAGAACATAAAAGGTAAGAATTGTGAGCCTAAGGGAGTTGGAGTTGAAAGAATTTATAGTGAAATTGAGAAGCTAGTTAACACAATGGATAAGGTTGAAAAAATGAGGGTGGCCAATGCACCTAATGTATCAGATAAACAAAGAGATACTAAGGTAGTGTAGATTGAGATTCCTTCCTCTGCTCTTGTTGATATGTTGGCTATATTGTCTCAAATTACAGTTAAGGTTCCATTGTCAGAATTGTTGAGGATCCCTAAACACAAAGACAAAGTTATTGCATGGGTGGATAATGTTCATAACAATGATGTTTCATGCAATGGATCTCAGGATAAAGCTTTGAAAGGTGTTTCTGCTTAGGGAATTGTATCTCAAATTCCTCCTATATATTTGGATAGTTCTATCAATGCTAGCCTTGAAAACATTGATCCATTCTTTTTAAGTGTCCTTGTGAATGGAATGAAGTTAAGAAATTGTATGATTGATAGTGGTGCCTCTAATACTATCATGCCTTTCAAAATCATGGAGAAGTTGGGCCTAAAAGTTGATACAGTTCAAGGAAGATGTTGTGCAATGGATCAAAGGGAGGTACCAGTCATTGGGACTATTAATGCAATGCCATATAGGCTGGAAGCATATCCAGAGAAAGAGTTAACAATGAGTGTTTCGGTGGTGGACATCCCTCCTCATTATGGGATGCTACTATCTAGAAGGTGGAGTGCTGCCATGGGTGGAAGTTTACAGTGTGATTTGTTCTATGGCACTTTCAAGATTGATGATCAGTTTGTCAAGATTGATTGAGAGCCAAGAGTATGCCATATGATTGAGAGGAATATTGACAATGAGACTACATGTTTTGTGGATACTGATATTAATGCTTTTAGGGTGGAGATCCCTGTATTTGAAAATGAACCTATTTTGTCACCTATCTTTGTTGAGGTAAGTGTTGATTCTGTGAAGGGTGATTTGTGGGTAATGTACTTTGATGGTGCAAATTGCAAAGATGGAGCAGGAGTAGGTATCTTACTTATTTCTCCTAATGGAAACACCTACAAATTTTGTTTCACATTGAATTTCTTTTGTACCAACAATATAGTAGAATATGAGGCTTTGTTCTTAGGAATGAGGTTGGCACAAAAGCATGGTATTAAATGCATAAGTGTTGTTGGTGATTCTAAGTTAGTGGTTTCCCAAGTCAAGTTAGTGTATGCTTCCAAGAATAAGAGGTTGAAACAATATAGGAATGTAGTTTGGGATTTGATTGAACATTTTGATGGCTTCAATATTGAGTGGAAGGATAGGAGTAACAATAAGATGGCTGACTTTTTAGCCAATATTGCAATCAATCCCACTAATATTACTTTTTCTGGTATTTCTAAAGTTGAAATTCAGGCTAGGCCTAGTATACCAGACAATATTGAAAATTGGCAAGTTTTTGATGATGATAATGATATCTTGAAGTTTATGAGTTGTGAAGATCAGTATCATGGTCAGGAATTTGATTGTTCAGCCTTGGTTGAGTCAGTGGAAGGAAGGGAGGTTGTCTTTGGCAATGAGGTCATTCAACTTAGAACTAACAAGGTGCCCAAGGGGCTTGTTGTTTTGGAGACTGTCTTTGATAACCAGGATAGAGTTCAAAAGAATATCAAAATAGAAGGTCATGCTGATCTAGAGGAGATAAATCTTGGAACACATGAAGCACCTAAGAAAGTATACATTGGTAGAGATATATCTCAAAAGGTAAAGAAATCTTTGATTGAATTGTTGAGAAAATTCAGGCATGTTTTTGCATGGTCATATGATGACCTAAAGGTTTATAGAGAAGACTTGTTGAACAACATATTATTCCATTGAAAGAAGATGCTAAACCTTTTTGGAAAAAATAAAGGCCTATTAATCCTACTTTGTCACCCAAGATGCAATAAGAGTTAATGAAGCTGAGAGATGCTGGAATTATCAAGCCTATAAGGCACTCTTCTTGGGTGTCGAATCTTGTTCCTATGAGAAAGAAGAATGGTGACATCAGGCTTTGTATGGACTTCAGGAATTTGAACATCAACTCATTAAAGGATAAATATTGTTTTCCCAATATGGAAGCTATGTTGCAGAGAGTGACCGGATCAGAATTGATGTCTATGATGGATGGTTTCTCTGGTTACAATCAAGTGATTGTTAAAGAATCAGAACAATAAAAGAAAGCCTTCACTACACCTTGGGGGACATATGTTTATGTGAGAATGCCTTTTGGTCTCACAAATGCTGGTGCTACTTTTCAGAGGGCAATGGATGTTGCCTTTTCAGATTTTATTAATGATTTCCTTATTGTATATCAAGATGATTTTACTACCTATTCCAAGAAGGAAGAAGACCATTGTATTCATTTAGAGAAAGTATTTATGAGGGCTTTGCAATATGGCATTTCATTAAACCCAAGGAAATGTGCTTTTGGTGTCATTAAGGGTAAGTTGTTTGGCCACTTGGTTGGAAAGCAAGGAGTGAGAATTGACCCTGAGAGGGTAGCAGCTATTAATAAAATTCAGAGACCAAAGAATGTTAAAGGGATTCAGTCCTTCTTTGGTCAGGTCAATTTCTTAAGGAGGTTTGTAACAAACTTTGCTGAGGTCATTAGACATATTTCTAAGATGTTGAAGAAGAGATCTGCAATCAATTGGGAGGGTGAGCCTAATGAGGCTTTCAAAAATATCAAGCAGGCTATCAAAGATGCACTAGTGCTTAAGGCACTTGATTATAATGTCCCAATGCACATCTTTTCCTTTGCATCTTTTCACACTATTGTTGTTGTTTTGTTACAAAAGAATAAGGATGGTTTTGAGTAGCCTATTGCATTTTTTAGTAAATCTTTGTAGGGAAGTTGTGATTGCTTTTGTGCCAAATGTAGTTGTGAAGGATATTTTCTCATAGCAAGAGGTGTCTGGAAGAAGATGCAAGTGGATCAATAGGATCCAAGAATTCAATGTTGATGTCCAGATTACTAAGTTGGTTAGAGGACAGGGATTGGCAAAACTGATGGCCCAATCCAATCTTGATGCAAATCAAGTAAATCATTCTAAAATTGATTATACATGTGACATGGATGATTGTATTTGGTATAAAGATATTATTTATTACTTGAGAAATATGAGATGTCCAATAGGAATGAATGATAATCAAAAGAGGACATTGAAGTTACAGGCCATCAAGTATGTAATTGTGAAATGTAAATTGTATAAAAAGAATTTAGATTACATACTTTTGAAATGTATAGATGAAAATTAGGCTGAAGTATTGTTGAAAGAAATGCACGAGGGAGTTTGTGGTGGGCATTATATGGGTAAACCAACTCCTCATAAAATATTGAGAGCAAGATTCTGGTGGATCACAATCTTCAAGGATGCAGAACAGTTGGTAAGGAGGTGTGATGCTTGTCAAAGGTTCTCTAGTAAGCTTAAATTTTCAGGTAATGTGCCATTAAAACTAGTAGAAGTATAGGCTCCTTTCCAACAATGGGGAATTGATTTCATAGGGGAGATACCAAACAAGTCTAGTGGAGGACACTCATGGATCTTGGTTGCCACTGATTACTTTACAAAGTGGGTAGAAGCTATACCTACAAGAAATGCAACTAGTAAGGTGGTAATTGATCTTTTGTTGAATAATATTGTTACAAGGTTTGGTTGCCCTGAGAGAATAGTAAGTGATAATTCCATGTGCTTCAGGTTTGCTGAATACTAGGAATTCTACAAAAGTTTGTCAGGAATTCAAATTTCTAATTCCTCACCTTACCATCCACAAGGAAATCGACAGGTAGAATCTACTAAAAAGAGTTTGATTAAAATCCTAAAGAGGATTCTTGAAAAGAATAAAAAAGCATGGAATTCAAAGTTGCCAATAGCTTTATGGGCTGATGGGGTAACTGTGAAGAGGGCAATTGGTTGTGCACCATTTGACCTAGTATATGGAATACATGAAAGAATGCCTCAGAATAATTTGTTGGAAATGTACAAATTTGTTCAATTATATGATGATGACATAGATTATGAGATGCAGTTGAGAATTGAGGACCTCATTAGGTTGGATGAGACTAGGAGGGACTCAGTTGCAAGGAATGCCAAATTATAGTTGCAGGTTAAGAATTTATATGATAAGAAGACTGTTGACAGGAAGTTTGAGCCTGGTGATTTGCTATTAATTTGAAATGCTAGATTGGAGGATAAAGGAGAACATGTTAAGTTTGATCCCATCTGGCTAGGGCCATATCTAATTCATGAGAAATGGGGCCAAGATTCATACATTGTAAAAGAATTAAATGGTGATATTTAGCAATTGCCAGTTCATGGACAATTCTTGAAGAAATACTTCAATTGAAGGTATTTTATTTTCCATGAATAGTAGTTAGGTCTGTACATTTTGTAAATTCTGTAAATAAGTTGCTTGCCCCTGTCCTATTTTGTCCTGGTTTGTAGGGTTTTTGGTCCTATTGCTCTCTGTTGTTAGTCTTTTCCAATGGGATGGTCTGCTTTAACCAGTGATTCCAGATCCTTGCTATGCCTGCAAGAGGCATACATCCCCAGACAGAGCCACTGTTAGCATGTACAAAATTTTTATGGCTTCATGTCCTTTCTTTTGGTCTCTGCAGTCAATTTTGTGTCTTTGGCATAAACCCTTAGTTCAAATATTCAAAAAACTAGCCGTTACACTTCGTAAAACCCTAGCCCCATTCTAATTTGATGTTACCTTTTCCAGGTCACTTAAAGGTCCTATAGTGCACATGCTTTATATTTTTGGTTGGCCCCTGCTTTAATTTTTCCTAAGTTTTTATACCCGAGTGGCCTTTTAATTTTTCCTATGTTCCTGCGCTTTAATCTTTCCTAAGTTCCCAATGCCCAGTGTATTTTAGTTTTTCCTAAGTCTGACTATTTTAATACTTCCTAATATTTTGGCTTTGTATTTTCCTGGGCCCAACTCTCTAAAACCATCTCCATCTGACGGTGGGCGTATCTTCTCATGAGATGTGTTAGAGGTTTGCGAACTTAAGATGACCATTGATTCATTTCCATGACATAACCCTTTCAATGCAGGTGAGTCCACTACCAGGTAGGCTCATGTGGTGGTCTATCACTCATTGAGGTATCCTATAAATCATGGCGGGCTCAGTATCTCAATTAGATGATTCCTAATCAACGGTTGGCATGAATGCGCATAGAATCTTTTGAGCCTTTCAGATCTTGCTCTAGTCATCTAATCTCCCAGGTGGTATAATGTTCTTGGTGGGTCCAAAATAACATGTAGGCACAGTTGGCAGCATCTTATTGGTCCATGTAATAACACAGTGGTAGTTGTCAGTGGGACCTAGTTTTCAGATGCGTCAGAGGGTTCTGACACTATCAGCCGATCGACAATGGGTGTATGATCTTATGGGATCTGTCAAAGGCTTAAGATCATGTGTCGTCCATCGATTCAATCTTTCTCAGAGAAGATGAAGTGTGGTAGGTCCACATGCCAAGTGTGCTAATATGGCAAGCTGTGATTTTTCCACATTGTGTGACTGGATATTATGTTAGTGGGGCCAGGTCTTTCAGGGTTTAGTTGTTCTCACAGTGACAGAAGATGAATGGATGGCTTGTAATCTGATGGGATCTTCTAACTACATGAGATTTTAAGATGGCCATCTATCTTCTAGGTGAGTCAGGGTAGGGGCTTGACAATTCTGACAAAATGGTTTAGCAACCTGACAAATTGAAAAGGTTTCACTCATTCATGGAAAAAGATAGTGGTGCTCTAATCTGATTGATGATTTAATGAACAGGTGTTCGCATAATCGCTAACTAATTTGGTAGAGGTAAAAAGTGTTTCGTGAATTGGTGAAAACCTTCTGTCACCAATTTTCCAGATGTGGGACCAAGGTTAAGTGTTTTCTTTAGTCATCAGGTTGTGGAGTTAAAAATGGGTTAAGGTTTTCTTCCTACGAATAAGGAAATGCCTTGTCGCGCATTTTCTAAAGGTAAACCCAGGGTGGCAGTTGAGTTAAGACTTAAAAGACCATGAAAAGGAGAGATCTAATGACCATGACTTAAAGTTAACCTGATTTTAAATTTAGACCGCTGATTTTCTGCTGGCACCATGGAAGTAGCCATTTATTTTCAAATTTGAATTTATGAGGGTTTCTCAACTATAAGAAGTAATAGAATTTATGGTTTTAATAGCTGATTTCGATTGGTTTGGTGGCACTTGTTGTTGTAGTGTGGTCTAGGCTATGCCATGATCATCTGCAGGGGTCTATATCATGTGGTTTTGTGCTTGAGGTGTGTTGCAGGTGGCCAAAATGGGTTGAAAATTTTGAATTTTCATGATTTGTAGTACTTTCCCTGAGATCTATCATGAGTGCAAATCTTCCTTAGGCATGGCCGAATGGTTTTCTTCCCCTGCAATAAATTTGTGACCATTTCTAGTGGGTCTGGTGGAGGAAACCCTAACCCTAGTCATTCGTAGCTTGTTGCAACCTATTTTGGGTTTCCATGATGACTAGGGGGTATATATTGCAAAAATTTTGACTTAGTCCAGGTTCCAAAACCTTCTTTGGTCCCTGGTTGTTGTTGATCATATTATACTAAGTAAAGAGAGCCTAGATTTTGGGTCTATTTCTTTGGCATTTTGTTGTCTGATAATGTATTAATTCTGCAAGTCTTAATGAGAATATAGTTGAATTCCAATCTCATAGTGGTGTATGTCTTTTTGTTTTCTTCTTGAGCTCATATATGTTAACTTCACAAAGTGGTTTAGTATATGGTAAACAAAGAGTATCTTGAGATTATCTTTGAGTTCCTAACAAAGCTAGGATTAAAGTCTTTCAGGTAATTTCAGTGAGTTCATGGCTTGATAAGAATTTGATGTCATGGTATGTGAGTGAGAGGGATAATAGGAAAAGAACTTATCTTGAATTCAAGTGTGTTTGAGTTAGGGTCTACGGTTGATGTATGCTATTAGGTGACTCTATGCCCTGGTTAAGGCATTGATCTGTTCTTTGGAGGCAGTCCATCATCTTCAACCACACACACACAAATTCAAATGATCAAATCTTTAAATCAGTTAGTAAAGAGTATATTGGTATAACATTTAGTGATTCCTTTCAAGAAGTGAATCAAGGGTACACCCACCTGAGCATTAAGGCTCAAAGTGTAGGAGGATCTCTTCTGATCCTTGTTAATTGGTCCTCTTCCTTGTGGACTTTGGAGTGGTGATAGAGTCAAAGTTATGTTAAATTTATCCATCAAAGTATAAATCTACAAGTTGAAGATCAAAGGGAACTACCAACACGGAATAGAAATCTTGATATCATACCTAAAATGGTTAAGCAAGACAAAATGATTAGTTCAAATCCTATCAAACCTAGTGTCAAGGGTGATGTAGTAAATGAGGGCCCTCAAGACATATTTCCAGAGTGTCTTTAAACTCCTGGGGAGGTAGTAGGTGCCCTCTTTGACAATAGCTTTTATCTCAAAATCATCCCTTGCAAACTTTTTAACAATAGTGTCAGATAGTTTCTGGTCTCTATAGAATTTTTTCTCAGCAATAGGAATACCCATGACCATCTAGATGACTTCCTCCTTGATAGAAAAATTCTTACCCTCAATCTCCACCGTCCCATCTTGCCAATATTTGACAAAGATGTTGGTGATGTCCTTCCTAAACCCATGGAGTCATTCTATAAAAGTGGTAACCTCCCCTTTTTGTAAAGCATTCTAGATCTTTGTTCACCTCTTCCATTTTTCACTATCTCCTTCTGGCTCCCTTCTTAACCTTTCCCCTACCATGGCTATCATGCTAGTGCTGGTAAGCCACTAGTACTTCCAGGATTTTCTGCTAGCCTTCTTTCTAATAACAAAAACTTTCTTTTTGAAGATAGCTTTTTTGAAATGAGTACAAAATATGGGAAAGGGTGCCCTTAAAGTGTGTAGAGGTGACGTATTAATAAAACTCATGTAGAACTGCCAACTCATACCATGAGTGAAATAACTCATCCTAGCAGGCTTGAAGTAAAAATGATTATTGTTGATTAAAGCCTCGATACTTTGAAGATCAAACCCATTCAGAGAATTGAGCTCACCTTTATGGAGAGTTTGATCATTATTGCTTGAGTTAAAAGTTTTCTTGCCGACATGCTGAAGGATGATCCAATCAGCATACCAAAAGACATCTAAGGTGAGAACATGAATGGATAGATTAGCTTCCATGAGAGAGGTCCAAGTGGTGCAAAAAGTGATGACTTTTTCAGGACTTTGCCATGTCTAAGAATCAGATGAAGGGGGGGCCATTTGTTGTTACATTGTAGAGGTTCAAACATGGAGATCACTATATGAGCTATAGAGGTAGAACATAAAATACTTCTTCTGACAATCTGTATGTTTGAGCAAGCTCACCAAGGGCCTTTGAGGTGTCTAACATCTTTTACTGGGAGTGCAGGCCACCTGGATGGTTTTCTGGGTTCCATCCATAATGTTTCTACTAGTTTCTTCTAGCCTTATTTGACTAGCTCACTTTCTGCTTGGCAATTTGAATTTATCCCCTACGTCGCCTCTTTTTTTCTCCTTGTTGCTACAGGAGAGATCGAGGATGGATCTCTACTTTTTGTTCTCTTTTTTCTTTGAACCTTAGTCCATCCCTCTTTTTCCTCTTTGTATTTGGCAAAGAGCTCCTCCATCTTGGAAAGTTGTTTCGGTGAGATAGAGCCCAAAAAATACAAAATGTTGAATGAATGAAAAATAGAGGTTTTCAAAGAAAATTTAATTAGATCCCAAGCTCTATCTATTGAATCTTATAATCTGGAATGTTATAGCAACACATTTCATTTTTCTCGGTGCTTTATTTAAATGTTGATTGAAAGATACGCATATTTGTTTAATTTTCTAGGTGCTTAATTTTATGTACATAAATTGAATTTTTTATTTTCTCATATCAAAGCTGAAGGTTGTTTAGTGCAACAAAAGGTTGTTTATGAGAGATGAAGGTGAATCAAAGAAGGTTTTAAGAAGAATTAATTTTCTTTAGAGAAAAGGTATTTACAACCAACAATGGCAAGAAAAAGTTTGACAAATCCATAGATTTCATAGTTCAATGGAAAAAATTATGACTATTGGGTAATAATAATGAGGGCATTATTTTGTGCTCAAGATTTATGGGAGCTTGTTGAAAATGGTTACCGAAAACTAGTAGATGCAAGAACATATAATGCATTGAATCAGAGAAAGATTTGTTAAAGGAAAATAAAAAGAAAGATTCAAAAGCCCTCTTCTTCATCTATCAAGGAATGAATGAAATTATTTTTCCAAGAATTTGAGTAGCTACAAATTCCAAGCAAGCATGAGAAATTCTTCAAACAATGTATCAAGGAATGGAAAAGGTAAAAATAGCTAAGCTGCAAATACTAAGAAGTGATTTTGAAATAATCTACATGAAAGAATCAGATACAATAGACACATTCTTCACTCAAATCATTGGTTTGGTAAATCAAATTAGATCACATGGTGACATTCTTGAAGAAAGGAGAGTTATTGAAAAGATTTTAAGAAGTTTGCCTACAAGGTTTGAATCTATAGTGGTAGCCATAGAAAAGATAAAAAATCTCTCACAGTTTTCAGTTGATAAACTTTATGCTTCACTCATTTCTCATGAGCATAGATTGAGAAGGTCATAAAATTCAAGTTTGGAGCATGCATTGAAGACACAAGTCTCAATCAACACTGGTAGAGGCAGAGGAAGAATAAATTTCAGAGGTAGAGCAATAAATTCTTATAGAGGCGGGAGAGACAACCCATTAAAGATGAGTGGAAGGGGCAGCAACACATGAAGCTCAAGTGGAAGAGGTAACAACCAATATCCAAGTCAATATTCATCTCAAAATTAGTCTCAAAGTCAAAGGTATGACAAATCCTCAGTCCAATGTCATTATTGTAAGAAATTTGGGCATTATTTGAATGAATGTAGAAAGAAACTATATGATTTTAGACAAAAAAATATAAATTTCACAAAAGAAAATAAAAAACAAAAACCAAAATAGAACACCATGTTTTTGGCATGCAATGTCGCACATGCAAGTGAAAAAGATGTATGGTTTTTAGATTCAGGTTGTAGCAATCATATGATAGGGAATTTGGAAATGTTTTCAAGCTTAGATAAGAGTGTGAAATCTGATGTAACATTGGGCAATGACAATAATGTAGAAGTCAAAGGAAAAGGGAATATCAATATTCTAACTAAAAATGGGGAGAAGAAACATTTGACTAATGTTTATTTTGTTTCGTGTTTAAAACATAATCTAATGAGCATTGGTCAGCTTGTTAAAAATGGTTATAGAGTATTTTTCAAAAATAGAGTACAATTTTAGATAAATTCCCAAATAATCAACTCATTTCCAAGGTTCAAATGACCAATAATAGAATTTTTCCTCTAAATATTATGCCATATTTGAATGTGAAATATGCTCAAGCACAAGCTACAATGTATACACAACATAATAAAGAAGCTGCATCAGTCAAACAAACAATCTTTCAAGCAAAAATAAAAGATGAAAATTGGTTGTGGCATCTAAGATTTGATCGTTTAAAACTTACGACTTTAAATTTGCTTCATAAGAAAAGTATGGTCAATGGATTACCATGAATAGAGAAACCCAAAAGAGTATTTTAAGGGTGCATCTTAGTAAAGGAACATCGAGAATCATTTCCAGTGGGTATGTCAATGAGAGCTAAGGCACCTTTAGAAATTATTCACTCAGATTTGCATGGCCCAATGCAAACACCCTCCAGTGGTGGTAGATTCTATTTTTTGACATTCATTGATGACTATAGAAGGAAAACATGGGTTTATTTTCTAAAGCACAAGAGTGAGGTTTTTGAATATTTTTGTCAGTTCAAAGCTCTTACTAAAAAACAAAGTGGTCATTACATAAAAGTATTGAGAAGGGACAAAGGTGGTAAGTATATCTCAAATGATCTTTTAAGATTTTGCAAAGAGCATGAGATTCACAAGAAATTTACCACAAGATATGTACCCCTCAACAAAATGGCATAGATTAAAGGAAGAATAGGACAATAATGGAAATGGCCAGAAGCATGTTGAAAGCCAAACATTTTCCAAATGAGTATTGGGCTGAATCCATATCATAGGCATAATATATTATGAATAGATGTGCAACAAAAAGTGTCAAAAATATGATTCCTGAAGAAGCATGGAGTGGAAAAAAACATTGTGTTTCTCATATGAAAGTATTTTGATGTGTGGAATATGCACATGTGTCGGATGAATTGAGAAGGAAATTGGACAACAAAGGAGAAAAATATATGTTTGTGGGATACAATGATGAATAAAAAGCATACAAATTATATAATCTAATCAGAAAGAAGGTCATAATCAGTAGAGATGTGCAATTTGTAGAAGATGAAACATAGGATGGAAGTTTGGATAAAATAGTCAATGTAGTAACCAATTTACCACAAGAAGAAAATGAAGAAATTATACTAGCAAGTATCTCTCCAAATGTGACTCTTCCTAGTCCTATTCAAGGACAACAAAGTTCTCAAAGTACACCATCATCAAGTATAAGGACAACCCCCCACACACAAGAAAACACACCATCAAATGTGCAACAAACACCATCTTCAATTATGACTCTTGGTGCTGGTCCATCAAGTCCACAATCTACAAATTCATCTAACATGTCAAATCTTACAATAGCGAGCTTAAGAAGACAAAAAATCAAAAGTTTAAGAAATATTTATGAGCAAGATGATAGACAAAGTAGTACAGATCTAAATTCTATATTTTCATTGTATTGACATGTTGATGATCCAATTCACTTTGAAGAAGCAATTAAAGAAGAAAAATGGATAAATGCAATGGATGAAGAAATTGATGCAATTATAATGAACAAAACATGGGAGTTGGTTAATCATCTTCAAGAAGAAGAAGTGATTGGAGTAAAGTGGGTTTACGAAACAAAATTGAATGCAAATGGTGATGTTAAAAGACATAAGGCAAGACTCATAGCAAAAGGTTACTCACAACAACATGGGGTATACTACAATGATATATTTGCACTAGTGGCTCATTTAGACACCGTAAGGACAATACTCATTATAGAAGCTCAAAACAAATGGCTAGTATATCAAATGGACATGAAGTCAACTTTCTTGAATGGCATATTATAAGAAGAAGTCTATGTGGAGCAGCCACCTAGGTACAAGATTTTGGGTCATGAAAACAAAGTTTACAATCTTAAGAAGGCTCTTTATGGACTCAAAAAAGCCACAAGAGCGTGGTACAGTAGAATTGACTCTTATCTTTTGCAAAATGGATTCAATAAGTATAGCATTGAGCCTATGTTGTATACCAAGATGAATGAAAATCGTGAAATCTTAATTGTTTGTTTATATGTTGTTGATTCAATTTTAATGGGTGATTTATCAATTGACATGTTTAAATCAACAATAACAAAAAAATTTGAGATGACTGATTTGGGTTTAATGAAGTATTTTCTTGGCATTGAAGAAAATCAGGATGAAAAGGGTATTTTCATCTCTCAAACTAAGTAGGAAAATGACATCTTGAAAAGGTTTAATATGATGAACTGCAAATTAGCCCCAACACCTATGGTCATAGGTTTGAAATTGAGTAAAGATGACAAAGGAGATGATGTAAATCCAACTTTGTATAAAACACTTGTTGGAAGCCTTATATATTTAAGAGCCACAAGGCTAGACATAATGTTTTGTGTAAGTTTGATTTGAAGGTTCATGGAGACTACAAAAGACTCACATTGGAAAGAAGGAAAAATAATTTTAAGATATTTAAGTGGAAAAAAGAATTATGGTATCCAATACACAAGCTCAAATGAATTCAAACTCATAGGACATAAAGACAGTGACTATGCTGGAAGTATTGATGGTAGAAAGAGAACTTCCAGTTATATTTTTCATTTTGGATCATGTGTAGTATCATGGGCATCAAAGAAACAACCAATTGTCACTCTTTCATCTGTTGAATCAGAGTATGTAGCAGCCACAAGTGCATCATGTCAAACCATTTGGATGAGAAGAGTTTTGAAAGATCTTAGACAAAAATAGGAAGAAGCAACAAAGATCTATTGTGATAAAAGTCTAACCATAACATTGTCAAAGAATCTAGTTTTTCACAAAAGGAGTAAAAATATAGAAACAAGGTATTATTTCATCAGAGAGTTGATCAAAAATGGACAAATCTACTTGGAACATTGTAGGCTTGAAGATTAATTAGCAGACATCTTCACTAAGGCACTGGGAAAAGAGATTTTTGTTTATCAACGAGATTGATTGGGCATCAAAGATTGCAATAGTTGTGGTTAAGGGGGAGTGTTGGTAATTAATCCCAACTACCCAATTTAATGCTTCCCTATCATTCTCCTATTAGGTACCCATAACAACATTGAATGTTTTAAATTAAAAAAATTTCAAAATCCTTTACTTTTGCAGGTTGTTAAATCATCATTTATTTTTGTCTTGACTCGGCTCACGTAGCTTCTTTACAAAGATAAGTCTTTTATTTTATATTATTATGAGTATGCATGCTAAAAAAATATTGAATGTTGAATGTATAAAAACAAGGTGTATCATCATAAAATGGAAGCACTTCCATGTTAAGAGTGTTTAGCCCTCCTAGTGAGTGGTCTGGGGTCATGTCAAGTGCCTTGATTAGGTCTTTCCACATATCTAGCTTTCTCCCCCCATTCTACTTCTCTCTCCACCTATTTTCACTATCTTTCTGCATATCCTAGCACTCTAGATTGAGGTCCTAAGGTTTTTGACCTCAAGGTCAAAGATGACCTCTACCCTAACCTAGGTCAAGGATGACCTTGACCCTGACCTAGGGCAGGGTCTACCTCATCCTTGACCCAAGGTTCAATTTTCAAGGTCCCATGATTTTCAAATGTCAAGTTTCAGAAAGATTTGTTTTCTCGCTTCCAGGTCAGCTATTTTGGTCTCGGAAATAGTAAATCCTCAAATTGCATTTAATGTGGATCCATTTGTAGGGGTTAAGGTTAATTGGGATTTAATTCTGCAATTTTGGCCTTCTCTAGAGGTTTTTTCCCTAGATGACTATAAAAACAAGCCTTCCTCTCTCATTTTCTCCATCACTTTTTGCAATCAAGCATCCACAATCAAGTTTTGTGAGAAGATCTCTCGATCAAATTTTCAAGTGATCTCATCTCATAATCTATCAAGCTCTCAAGTGCAATAAATTAAGAAAGAAGGAGAAGGAAAGAAAGAAAGCATTCATTCATCTTCAAGCCTAGCATTCAAGTCCTCTTCTACATTCAAGCTCTCCATTGAAGATTAAGGATTCAAGCATTCAAGCCATTGAAGGGATTCGGTTCAAGCATGCAAGATTCATCATTCAAACTCTAGATCTAGCCATCATGATGGTGTGATCTTCCTTCAAGATCCTTTGTTCATCTTCTAGATCCATTCATTCTTCTATCAAGGTGGATTCCAAGCATACAATCATGTTGGTTTTGGATTTACATTCATGGTTTTGATTTACATTTGTTCAAGCTTTCATATCAACATACTTGTTTACATTTGAAATACAATTGCATATCTATTGAATTACATAGCCTCATTGTTAGATCTACTTCTACTACTTGCTAGCATTCTCCATTTCAATTTCATTATTAAGGTTGATTCCAAACCAGGGTTTGACCAAGGCAAACCCCTGATCCAAACAATAAAACCCATTTTTCTTGTAGGTATAGGTATAGGACTATAGATTGGAGCTTGGATCTAGATACCCTTTTCGGAGAACTTTTGATATCCGTGAACAAAATCAAAGATGACCTCCAAAATTTTGAAGTAGTCTTTGACCTTTTATTGGGGTCAAAGACTACCTGCTGCCATAAAGATAAAAGTTTTCTGGGTTTTTTCTATCTCGGCATTTCTAGTCCGGAATAAGTTGTAGAATTACTCGAAACTACACACAGACATAAAAAATTAGCATTTTCCATATTTTACCTATTTTTGAGGTTAGTATTTGCATTTCTATTTTACTTTACATGTTCACAATATTTTCCATCAGACTACATTTCCAAATCTATCTAATAAAGTGAACCCTAATTTCACCTTATTCATTTTGGTGAACCCAACAAGCTTAGTCTCTTTCTTTTTGGTGTTATATTTCCCTTAAGATTAGATTTAGTTTATGCTCTCACATTTTAAATTCAAAAAAAAAAAAAATCTATATATTCAATATAATACAAAAACATTTCTTGCATTTTCATTTACTATGAAGACTATTAAGATGATTTGGTGTGTGGTCATGTTCTTTATTACCCTTCTTTTAGCATCTCTTTACCATACCTATGATTTTTATGAGAGTATCATTCACTTCATTATGTTGATGATCCTTCATTTTTCTCTTGTCTATGCTTTTGTGAAGTTGTCTGATACTACTTTTCCTACATTCAAAGCTTTCATTAAAGATTTATGTTGTAGCCTTATTATTCTTTTGGATTATGTGAATAATTTGGTAGATGATACACCATCTCCTAATCTTCCTAATCCTATCAATCCTAATCTGATTCCTAATCTTCCTATTCATAATCTGATACCTAATTCTCCATCTGCTATCCCCAATTCTTCCCATACTTATGATGGGATTGAAGCTATAGTTCAATATGCAAATGTGCAAGACTTATTTGATTTACCTTCTCCTCTGATTCATGGTGATATTAAAGGAAAGGGTAAAGAAATTTTTTCAAAACCTATTATTCCACCTTATACAACCTTTACTCATGAACATGATAAACAATCACCTCCTCTAGAAGCTTTACATAATATGTACACTACCAGATATAATAAGGCAACTAGACAAGGTTATAAAGGTTTAGAGCTTGGAGTTAATGAACATGGTATTAGGTTTCCAGTTCATATACCCCCTAAACTGGATATGTATGGTGTTGGTTGTTCAAAAATCTCAAGTCAAGGTAGGTGATGCTAATTATCATCCTCCTCTTCACATTCTTCTCCCCACACCTATCTTAGATAACCCTAATGTTGGTCAAGAAGTGGCTAAGAAGGTATATGTTGAGTTAATGAATTCCAATAAAGAAATCTTTAGACCTATGTCGATAGATGCTTTATACAAAAATAAATGTACTTTTCATTATAGCAATACACATTTACTTGTTGATTGTAAACATTTCAAGTAATATGTTAGAGAAAGAGCTACTTTAGGAATTATATCTCACTCTCGTACAATTTTACAATTCCTTCATAATTTTGATATAGGGGATTCCCCTTCTTCTGATATAATATAGATTTTCTTCCCCTCTTGTCTCATGACTGGGGGTTAAGAGGTGTATTTTCATCCAGTCTCCTAGGATCCATTAGGATTTTAGCATATATTATGCCTTGAGCTTAATTGGTATTCTTTCTCTCCTATCTTTCTATGGTTTTTCATTATGCTTATAATTATCCATAGATCTTATTCAAGATATCTTTTCTGAGACATTTGGGTAAAAGCACAATCAGGTGTCACCTTTTAGGCTAACTTATCAGCACACCTAAATCTTAATATTTCTAACTAAAAATTAATTTTGGTGAAACATATGGTCTAGCTAGATTCATTCTAGCTAAGTTAGATAAGTTCTTTAACTTTTCCAATTGGAAATATCTATTAAATGCATGTTTTATACCACTTTGGGTCCAATTACCATAAAAATAAAATTATTTCAAAAAAGTGGCATTTCAATAACTCCTAATCTTTTTAATGATATTTTTTTAAAAATAAAAAAATACCCTTTTGTAGAGATCGAAGTCAAGAATATCCTCATATAGATTTAATAGTGTTTTAATTAGACATAGTTTATTGTAATTAAAACATATAGAAAGAAGGTATTTTAACAGTCAAGGAGATGTTGATTCAGAGAAAGAAAAAAATAGTAAATCATATTAAATAAATTTAAAAAACCTATGGTACAGAAGAGGAGAGATTCCTCTTCAAGAATACATTTTTTTTTAATTGGGATAGATTTGTTATAAAAAATATGTTGCAAGATGAAAACTATCGATTTCAGTGAGTTGGAATTTGAATTGTTATAAAAGAGAAAATATAGGTCACAAACCAATTTTTATTTCTTCATGCACTAGATATATCTGTCATCTATAACAAATTTTGAAATTAGGGAAAAACATATTTATTTACATATAATTTTTTGGTGTGAAGTAGACCCTAATTTTCAGCATTTTTAGCAACTAAAAAATCATCTTTAAAAATTAAAAAAAAATATCAATTATTATTCAAAAAATTTTAAAGTATTAATCATAAACTTCATCCATTTTATCACATTTAATTAGTTTACATCATCTTCAAATTCTAAAAAGAAATGTCATTTTTATAATATTGAAGTTGAACAACTTTGATTTTGTTAGTCTTTTTCTTTGTAAAAGGGTGACAACTTATTGTGCTTTTACCCATTTGTTTTACAAAGATACCTCTTGTCTCTATCCCTGGGGGGAAAGGTTCTTTGTTTTTCTTTCTTTGTCTAGGGAACAAAGTTCCTTATCTTAGTGGTCTTTATTTATATTGCAATATTATCTCATCATATTGATAGATGTTTTGACTATGGATAACCTTCTTATATGAGAAGTTATTGTCCTAAGTTGTCACTTCTTCTCTATGTTGAAAATTATGTTCTGTATAAATTCTCACCCTTGCTTTGGTGTTAGAGTTGTTTCCCTCATTCCAAAGATTCCTTTTCCTCTTGTTTGCAGGAGGCTTGATGATTGAATCTTTGTTTCCTACTATTGAAAGATGATAGTTTTATCTAAAGCACTCCTCTTTGGTGGGGGTCTTGTTGATAAGATCTCTTTCTTTGAGGATCCTTTGTCCATGAGTGACATATTCTTTTAATGATTATCTATGCTCTTGGATGTAGGGATCACTATCCCTCGCTAAGAATATGGCATGCATTGTTGCTAAATAGGATATCTCCTTGCATTGTGAAGTAGCTATCCTCTTCCTCTTCCTTATCCTATCTAGTAGATTGCTAGGATAAGGAGGGGACCATATATAGGATCTCCCTTGTACTATAGTTTTTTATGTTTACATGCTAAATCTTGGAAGGTAATGCACATAAGTTGCTAAATCTTGAAAAGACACACATTTATATGCTAAATCTTTCAAAGGTAATGCACATATGTTGCTAAATCCCGAGGAGACACACATTTTTCAAATTTTTCAATATGCTAAATCTTGGAAGGTAACGCACATAAGTTGCTAAATCCTAAAAAGACACACATTTATATGCTAAATCTTATGAAGAACACACATAAGTTTCTAAATCCTGAGGAGACACACATTTCATATTCATAGTGATACAAGAAGGTGGATCTATGGGTATTCTAGAAGCCGTCAAAAGATGCATTATAGTTGCAAGCATAGTTTATGGGTGAACTATCAGGTTTGGCCACCTATTTGGCTCTCCCTCCTTTGGTGATTCATAGTAAGGTGAGAATCTTACTAGGCGAGGTAATCACTCTTTTTCCCTTTCTCTCTTTTCGCTTTCATGCTAGTAGGATAGGATCATGAAGCTATGTTATTTGTAGTGTTTCTATTGTCTTTCTTATGTAATAATTTATGCTTTTATGATAGATTTCCAAATATGATATTAGTATGAAAAATATTTCTTAGCAAGGTTTCTTGTGCTAGTTGATTTAGGTTTGTATTAGTACTAACCCCTCTTTTGTGTCTTTTTCCTTTTTTGTTTTCACATTCTCATGCATGTATGTTGAGTTATAATCCTTAGCCTAGGGCCTTCTATCCTTAGCTGAGTGTTATTTTATCTCATTGTGAATCCACTTGGATCTCTTCTTTCTTCTCCTTTACCAAGAGTTTGCATCGGGTCCATACTCTTGCTAAAGTGGGGGCTTAATGTATCATCTTAAAATGGAAGCACCTCCATGTTAAGAGAATTTAGCCCTCTGAGTGAGTGGTCTAGGGTCATGTCAAGCACCTTGATTAGGTACTTGCATGAATCTGGCTTTCTCCCCCTATTTTGTTTCTCTCTCCACCATTTTCACTATCTTTCTACATTTCCTAGCACTCTAGATTGAGGTCCTGACATTTTTGACCTCAAGGTCAAAGATGACCTTGAGGGTCAAAGATGACCTAAACCCTAACCTAGGTCAAGGATGACCTCAACCCTAACTTGGGGTGGGGTCTACCTCATCCTTGACCTAGGGTTCAAATTTCAAGGTCCCATGATTTCCAGATGTCGGGTTTCAGAAAGATTTATTTTCTTGCTTTCGAGTGACTTGTTTTGGTCTCTGAAATGGTAAATCCTTAAATTGCATTTACCATGGGTCCCATTTCTAGGGGTTAAGGTTAATTGGGATTTAATTCTCCAATGTCTGCATTCTCTAGAGGTTTGTGCCCTAGATCACTATAAAAGGAAACCTTCCTCTCTCATTTTCTCGATCACTTTTTGCAATCAAGCATTCACAATCAAGTTTTGAGAGAAGATCTCTCAATCAACTTTCCAAGTGATCTCATCTCATAATCTCTCAAGCTCTCAAGTGGAATAAAGTAAGCAAGAAGGAGAAGGAAAAGAAAGGAAGCATTCATTCATCTTCAAGCCTAGCATTCAATTTGTCTTCTGCATTCAAGTTCTCCATTGAAGATCAAGGATTCAAGCATTCAAGCCATTGAAGGGATTTGGTTTCAAGCATGCAAGATTCATCATTCAAACCCTAGATCTAGCCATCATGATGGTGTGATCTTCCTTCAAGATCCTTTTTTCATCTTCTAGATCCATTCATTCTTCAATGAAGGTGGATTCCATGCATACAATCATGGAGTTTTTGGATTTACATTCATCTTTTTTGATTTACATTTGTTCAAGCTTTCATATCAACATACTTGTTACATTTGAAATACAATTGCATATCTATTGAATTACATAGCTTCATTGTTAGATCTACTTCTACTACTTTCTAGCATTCTCCATTTCAATTTTATTATTAAGGTTGATTCCCAAACCAGGGTTTAACCAAGGCAAACCCCTCATCCAAACAACAAAATGCCTTTTTCTTGTAGGTACAGGTATAGGACTTTGGATTGGAGCTTGGATTTGGATACCCTTTTGGTGAACTTCCAAGATCTGCAAACAAAACCAAAGATGACCTTCAGAATTTTGAAGTGACCTTTGACCTTTTATCAGGGTCAAAGACTACCTGCTACCAGAAAGACAAATTTTTTTTGGGTTTTTTCTATCTCAGCATTTCCAATCTAGAACAGGTTGTAGAATTGCTCGAAACTCCACATAGACATCAAAAATTAGCATTTTGCAAATTTTCCCCTATTTTTGAGGTTAGTATTTGCATTTCTATTTTACTTCCTTTACATGTTCACAATATTTTCTATCACACTACATTTCCAAATCTATCCAATAAGGTGAACCCTAATTTCACCTTATTCACAAGGGTTTTTAGAGAAAAATTTATTAGAGCCCAAGCTCTGTTAATGTGTGTTGAATCTTATAATATGGAATGTTACAAAAGTACATTTCATTTTTCTAGGTTCTTTATTTGAATTTTGATTGAAAGATAAGCATGTTTGTTTAATTTTCTAGGTGTTTAATTTTATGTATAAATTACAGTTTTTATTTTCTCTGTTATGCTCTGCCTCTTTCCAACATGTGGTATCAAAGCTAAAGGTTGTTTATGAGAGTTGAAGGTGAATCAAAGAAGGTTTTAAGAAGAATTAATTTTCTTTAGGGAAAAAAGTATTTACAGCTAACAATGGCAAGTACAAGTTTGACAAATCCACAGATTCCACTGTTCAATAGGAAAAATTATGACCATTGGGAAATAGTAGTGAGGGCATTATTTTGTGCTCAAGATTTATGGAGCTTGTTGAAAATGGTTACCTAAAACTAGTAGATGCAACAACATATAATGCATTAACTTAGGCAGAGAAAGATTTGTTAAAGGAAAATAAAAAGAAAGATTCAAAATCCCTCTTCTTCATCTATCAAGGAATTAATGAAAGTATTTTTCCAAGAATTCAAGTAGCCACAAAGTCCAAGCATGCATGAGACATTCTTCAAACAGCCTATCAAGGAATGGAAAAGGTAAAACTAGCTAAGCTACAAATGCTAAGAGGGGATTTTGAAACAATATACATAAAAGAATTAGATACAATAGACACATTCTTCACTTAAATCATTGGTTTGGTAAATCAAATCAGATCACATGGTGACATTCTTGAAGAAAGGAGAGTTATTAAAAATATTTTGGGTATGTGCAAGATCATGAGGGGCAAAAAAGGGGCGATGTGAAAAATATTCACTTTTCACTTGTCCAAAAGCACATGAACACTTGTTGACTTTTTCGTAGTCCTGGGTGTCAGTACACCTAGGAAAACTAACACCAAAGCACAATCCTCATCGAGTATCAGGTACCCAAAAATATTGGGTACTCGATATTTTTGGGTACCTGAAACTTGTGGCATAAATCCAAACCCATGGGCCGTGTTTCTCATTTCTCTCATTGTTTTTAGATTTGTAAAATAGCTCCCATATATTCGATACTCAATTTTTTTGGGTATCTGATTTCCCAAAAAAAATTTGACTCCGTAGTATATACAGTAAGTAAATTCTTTGTATATTTTGATTATTTTATTTTATTTTGATGCTAAATGTAGTTTTTTTTGGTTGAAATAGGGTTTTGTATTTATTTTTGTAATAA
Source organism: Chamaecyparis obtusa (assembly GCA_027943335.1). Classification (NCBI taxonomy): domain Eukaryota; kingdom Viridiplantae; phylum Streptophyta; class Pinopsida; order Cupressales; family Cupressaceae; genus Chamaecyparis; species Chamaecyparis obtusa. The sequence goes on from BSBK01012202.1 coordinate 99,626, forward strand.
TAAATGAAATCAAATTTGAATTTAGATTTTTTTTAATTTAATCAGGCATGGCTAATAAAAATGAAGAAAATAACCCTCCCGCACCAAACAATGATCCCAAAACAATCCCCCTGTCTCAAAACCCTCAATCTTTAGAAGATTTGATACAAGATAATTTGAAACAATACGAGGTTTCCAAAACACATATTAGAATATACCTACATTAGGTCCCATGCTTGCCACCCCTAAATACTATTGTTAAAAATGTTGACACACTCACACGACAACATAATGCTACTCTTCATTGGGGTGATGATATGCACACCCAATTTGATGATGGGCTTGACCATGATGGGGATTGTGGACCTTAATATAACTAAGGAAGATATAGCCTCCTTTTTTTGTGAATCCTAAAATTGGATTACAAGTTGACCCCAAAAAGCCCAAATTATCAATAAAATGGTGCACAAATGAAGCAATTTGCACACACTTTTGGGATTGATGGTTGATGGTTTTTGATAAACCACCCCATAGAAATTTGGAGCTCCCTTTATATTTTATAAAAAAATTATATCTTGATTTTGTGCTTGGTCACAATGTTAATTATTTTAGCATGAGGCCCAACATGGGTGTAGGCAGAGGAACTCCTTAGACTAGGCCATTTGCCCAGTACAAAAAGGCCACTACCTTTGTCCCCCCCACTGATGTCGCACCCCCTCCTCTAGTGCAACATCTCGATATCATTGCAGAGGTTGTGTCACAAACTATTAGGGTCATTCATCTTCTGAGTGATTAGTTGATCATGCAGACCAGGTCAATGTTGTCTCCTAGTGTGGATGATGCTGGCGCATTGACATCTCACGAGAGTTGACATGTATGTGAGCCCCATATTTGCATTATATGCAAGAATATTGTACCTCATACCGCTTCTTGATGGTGATACATATCAATATGTTATTGATGAGGAGGATATAGGAGACATGGCTGCAAAAGCTGCAACATCTCATGGAGCATCTATATCTCATGAGAGTGCTCAGGAGGTGTACACAGAGCCATGGACTCCTGTTGATATGGTAAGAGTAAACATTATAAATAAATTTGTCACATGACTTATTTAATTTAAAAACAATTTATTTATTTAGATTATTTTTAATGATTTCATGCACTTATGTATATATATTTTTTCCATTTATGTTCAGTCGATGACAGAGGAGGAGTTGAGACAGGTGGATGACTCCACACTTTCAACCATTTCATTTGGCCTTGATGCCTATATGGTATATTATAAATTATGTACCCATTAGTTTTTTTTTATATCATTTGGTGTACATGCTTAAATCTCTATCAATTAGAGCAATAAAATTCATACATTTACTAATATATTGGCACTTATTGTACTCTTGCAGGCTACAACTGATGTTAGTGGGGGGTATGAGGGGATTCCTTCATCAGGTGTCGACAAAGGAAAGGTAATTAATTGTTTAAGATTAATTATGCATGCATATGTATTCCAATTGTGTGTAGTAATAAATATTTTACTTGCACTTTATTGTATAGGGTGTGGCTCTTGATGATGTCCTGACATGGGCTCGGGAGCCTAGGCTGACAGGCATCTCGATTCAGAGTGATAGCCTGATTGTACATAGACTTTTACATATTGTTATTTTATGTTTTGTAACTAGGGTTGTTATGATGAAGTACATTTATATATAATTGACAATGTTTTTACTCTCATAGGTTACTACCAGGTGTGAGAGAGGGCCCATGAGAATCCTTCATATCTTTGTTAACCCACCCACTATTCCAGAGGAGGGATCATCAAATGTAAGTTTTAATTTTAGTTCAATCAATTTGTAATTTTATTATGCTATCATCCTATTATGTAGATTTATTACTATATGTTGCACCACTCTACTAATCTCATTATTGCAAATATATATTTATAGGTCAGATTTGGTTATGGTGGCATTGTCCCTTGGCTACCAAAGACTTATGTTAGGACACCTGATCATGGTAGGCAACTGAGAGGCTAGGTATAGATGTTTGTATTCAGTTATAATTTTAATTAAATTAGTGTTTGAATTATGAATTGTGTGTGTGTGTGTGTGTGTGTGTGTGTGTGTGTGTGTACAAATCATTTAAATTAAGAAATCTAACTTTGGTTTGAACTCATTTTTAATGCAGGATCAATTAGAGCCAAACACTTCTTCAAAGAGGTGACATTTTGATGATCCCCCTATGGTATAGGATGTAGTTTTAGTTTTGTGATCATTTAGAGATGCCACTTGGCACATTTTGAGATGGCATATATGCCACATTGTACACCTTGAAACATTATTTTGTAGAAATTTTGAAATGGCATGTGCCATATTTGTATATGGAGATACTTTTGATACATTTGATACTTTCTATATATAGAACATGTTCATTTTTTATGTTATATTTGTGTCATCTTTTGTATACATATTTATTATTCATGTTTATGGAATTGAATGGTGAAGTTATATCTTGACTATGATTATCATTATGATTTAAATTATATCTTGTTGAAGTTATATGTCAATTTGTTTGAATTTTTTTATAATAGATGTAATAAATTACCCTAATGTAATAATTTATGCAGGTGTAATAAATTAATAGATGTAATGGATTTGTTGTCCTCAGTCACATACCTTGGGTCACTAGGGTCGAGCATGGTCATGAGCATTCTAGTGGCTTTGTGGGTGGAACGGGTTGTAATTGATGTTAATACGGCCAACAATAGCTGATGGAGTAGATGGTTTGATGCTAGGACAGATGGTTTGAAAGATACACTGTGGAGCTACTTTCAACTAACCCTCACTACAAGTTTTGGCATCAACTCACATCGCCTTGCCAAATGCAAATGAAGTCAAATTTCCCAAAACTAAGAGAAGTTATTGTAGACCTCAAAAACACAATCTTGTAGCCCCTGATGGTTTTGTGATACCTCTCATGAGGTCCAAGATAGAAGCATCAGAAGATCATTGCCCAGTCATGCTTAGTGCACCTTGGGGTCACTTGGGTCAAGCATGGTCGTGAGCATTCAGTGACTCCATGGGGTGGAACAGTGTTGTCACTAGCATTTACCCTATCAACTAGAGCAAGAGAGTAGATGGTTTGATACCAGGATGGACAATTTACAGGATACACTATAGAGCTACTTTCAACTGACCCTCACTGCAAGGTTTTGGCATTGACTGAGATCGGCTTGCCAAATGCAAACAAAGTCAAATCACCCAAAACTAAGAGAGGTTATTGTAGACCTTAGAAATATGATCCCTTAGGCCCTAACAATTTATTGATACCTCTAATGAGGTTGAAGATAATAGCATCAAAAGATCGCTTCCCAATAATGCTTAGTGCACCTTGGGGTCACTTAGGTCGAGCGTGGTGCAAGTGTTCCAGTGACTCCATGGGTAGAATGGGGTTGTCACTAGTGTTTACTTGGCCAACCAGAGCTAATGGAGTGGATGATTCAATGCCAGGACAGATGGTTTGAAAGATACACTGCAGAGCTACTTTCAATAGACCCTTATTGCAAGTTTTTGACATCGACTGAGATCGCCTTGCCAAATGCAAACAAAGTTGAATTTCCCAAAAATGAGAGAGGTTATTATAGACCTCAAAATTAAGATCCCATAGCCCCTAATGGTTTAATGATACCTCTCACGAGGTCTGAGATATGAGCCTCAGAAGATTGCTTCCTAATTCTACTTAGTGCACCTTGGGGTCACTTGGGTCGAGTGTGGTTGCGAGCATTCCAGTGACTCCATGGGTGGAACAAGGTTGTCAGTAGCATTTACCCAGCCACCAGAGCTGATGGAGTAGATGGTTTGATGCTAGGGTGGATGGTTTGTAAGATGCACTTCAGAGCTACTTTCAACTGACCCTCACTGTAAGTTTTGGCATCAACTGACGTCACCTTGCCAAATGTAAACGAAGTCCAATCACCCAAACTGAGAGAGGTTATTGTAGACCTTAGAAACATGAGCTTTTTATTCCCTAATGTTTGTCAATACCTCTCATGAGGTCTGAGATACGGGCCTCAGAAGATCAGTGCCCAATCATGCTTAGTGCACCTTGGGGTCACTTGGGGTCGAGCATGGTGTGAGCATTCCAGTCACTTCGTGGTAGAATGGGGTTTTAATGGAATTTACCCAGCCAACTTGAGCTGATGGAGTAGACGGTTCAATTGTAGGATGGACATTTAGAAAGATACCCTTCAGAGCTACTTTCAACTGACCCTCACTACAAGTTTTGGCATCAACTAAGATCACCTTGCCAAATGCAAACAAAGTCGATTCACCCAAAACTGAGAGAGCTTATTATACACCTCAGAATCATGATCCCTTAGACCTTAATAGTTTGTCAATACCTCTCATGAGGTCTAAGATACGAGCCTTAGAAGATCGCTGCCTAATCATGCTTAGTGCACCTTGGGGTCACTTGGGGTCGAGCGTGGTTGCGAGCATTCCAGCGACTCCATGGGTGGAATGGGGTTGTCACTAGCATTTAATCAGCCAAATAGAGCTGATGGAGTAGGTGGTTCAATGTGAGGATGAATGGATTGAAAGATACAATTCATAGCTACTTTCAACTGACCCTCACTGCAAGTTTTGGCATCACCTGAGATCACCTTGCAAAATGCAAACGAAGTCAAATCACCCAAAACCAAGAGAGGTTATTGTAGACCTCAGAATCATGATCCTGTAGCCCCTAATAGTTTGTTAATACCTCTCACGAGGTCTAAGATACAAGCCTCAAAATATCACTGCCTAATCATGCTTAGTGCACCTTGGGGTCACTTGGGTCGAGCATGGTTGCAAGTGTTCCAGTGTCTCCATGGGTGGAACAAGGTTGTCACTAGTGTTTACCTAGCCAACTAGAGTGGATGCAAAAAATGGTTCAATGCCAGGATGGATGGTTTGAAATATACACTTTAGAGCTACTTTCAACTGACCCTCACTGCAAGTTTGGCATCAACTGAGATTGCCTTGCCAAATGCAAATGAAGTAGAATCTCCCTAAACCAAGAGAGGTTATTGTAGACCTTAGAATCATGATCTCGTAACCCCTAATGGTTTGGTCAATTCCTCTCATGAGGTCTAAAATATGAGCCTCGAAAGATCGTTGCCTAATCGTGCTTAGTGCACCTTGGGGTCACTTTGGTCGAGCATGGTTGCGAGCGTTCTAGTGACTCCATGGGTGATAACAGGGTTGTCACTAGAATTTACCCAGCCAACTAGAGTAGATGGAGCAAATGGTTCAATGCCAGGATGGATGGTTTGAAAGATACACTTTAGAGCTACTTTCAACTAACCCTCATTGCAAGTTTTGGCATCGACTGAGATCGCCTTGCCAAATGAAAACAAAGTCAAATTGCCCAAAACTGAGAGAGGTTATTGTAGAACTCAAGATCATGATCCCATAGCCCTTGATGGTTTGTCGATACCTCTCATGAGGTCTGGTGCTATGAGCCTTGGAAGATTGCTGCCTAATCATGCTTAGTGCACCTTGGGGTCACTTGGGTCGAGCATGGTTGCAAGCGTTCTAGTGACTCCATGGGTGGAATGGGGTTGTCACTAGCATTTAAAATGTCATGAAAGTGAACCACCAACTTGTAGTCTACACCTTTTTAAGTAACAAAAAATTTAACCCTTTTACTCTCCCATGCAAACTCAGAAAGGACGTCACTTGCAAACCATAAAACACACAATGCATTGTGGTACACTAGGTAGCCTGCAAGAAGTTGTGTTTTACAGATTGAGTAAGTAGTCCTTGGGAACATGTGCTTGTCTATAGTGGAAACAATTAGGTTTTCATTTTTAAACAAGAGAAGACCCAAATGCGAAAGCATGCACACTTCTTTTCTTGACCCAGTTCCGTTTGCAATGACTGTTAGTCGTATGTTTGAAATTTGAACTATGAAACTAATCATGATTAAGCTAGTCAGCACTCTACTAAAATTTAATTATTTTTAATATTCTTCCACACCTCCCAAAACCCAATAAAAAAGACTGAATAATAGGACATTTATTTTTCTTTACTTTGGAATACCCTGTTCATGGAAATTATTATGTTTGAGGTTTAACTTCTATAGATTTCCTATGTTCTTATTTTTCATACCATTATACATCCCACCAAAGGGACAGTCAGTCTCTTCATATTTACAAACCACCTTTGTAAATGTTAACTTCCTCAATCAGAACATAGCTGGTCTCACATATAAAAACCACAATTTTGCATTTAAGGCGTGCTCCAGTGATAGCATGAAAGCATCAAAGATTATTTGAAATGATTAAAAATAATATCCTTAAAGCATTATAAACAACAATCAAACAGGTAAGAATTCAAACCATGCAAATGACATAAGTAAATGACATTTAACTTCTAGGACATTTAACTTTTAAATCAATTTGATTGTTACAAATTGCAATTATAGGCTTCAAAAGATCTCAACTAACCATTAAGGATCCTTTTGTCCTTCTATCTCTGATTGGATCCATGGTGACCATAGGTGTCTTCATAGGTGCTCCTACACAAGTTACAATCCACATACAAAACCAAGCTTATTAACTCAAAATACAATCTAAGAAAGGTGAAATTAATGTATTGAAATTAAGCTTAACGAACTTAGAAAACAATGCACTAAGTTAACTTATTACCTAGTCAAGTGTTCTTGAAGGGTCATCTCTTTGTTTCAGAGTCTCCAATAGTGCTTCATGATCCGCAGTACTAATAGTCCAAAGTTATTTTGTCTTTGGTCTTCCTTGATGCTTTGACAACTTGACATTTGTTTCTATAACAAAGTGTGAATACATGAGAATAGTTTTATTCTTCTCATAGTCCTCCAAATGTAGGAATTCCATTCTTTCTAATCATGTATGTTCGCAGCCATGTTCCCATAACAACAACTAAACTAGTAGGATATGTGAACCCATAACCATCTGTCATCGATTGTACAAGCTTCTATTTACCTCATACACAATGTGCTAACCAATAATCTAACCTCTCATCATTCCCCCATGGTGAAACCAATGGAAAAACATCTCCTGGTTGTAGAATATTTGAAAGATGGTCATACTCAACTGAAGTGTCCATGTCATCATTTCTTATAGAGAGTGTCAAAGATAAAGGAGTTAGATACTATGGAACCCATGTATCCACCCACTCACTGACTCACAATGATCCCAATCATACTGAAAACACATGGGAAAAAACAAGCCAACTCTCATGTCCAAATGGTCCATGTACTACTATTGGAGCTTTGGAATGAATGCATTTTTTAAGAGTCTTTAACTATTTGACAATCCAATCTATCTCCTATAGTTCCTTCCTCAACCAACCAAAAGAATCTACACACTATAGAATCAAGAGTCCCCCAGTGTGACAATGCTAAAGTACACCAATAAACTATAGAATGAGCATCAAGAAGTACATCACCTGAAAATCCTCAATTTCTCCTTAACTACAGCTCTCTTCACATATGCACCCACTCCATCATGCTCCCCTTTCCCATGCCCTGACTCAAAAAAACTCCAATATGAGGTACACCTCTCTCCACATGCATTCTACACAACCAATAAAACATTCTCGCATTCTTAAATTGACCAGTGCAATTATCAAACCAAATGAGATGCCTATCCATAGCAATACCATTTTCCTGCAAGAAGTCAAATAGTTCTTGAAATAATGTTGAACAAACTCATGAGAGTGAGACCTATCGTTGCTCATATAAAAATGGTACTCTTTGATTATCTTTAGCTCATTTTTTTGTGGCTATTAGGGAATGCCTATATGTGATGTGTACAAAGATAGCAACCTGAATGGAATTGTAATATTGAGCTTGAGTCTCATTTTGGGGCTGCAATGTATAGTTCTCCGTAAAGTCTACAACGGATATAATAGTTCCAATGGGGAAAGTGTCCTTACACATCCTAAATTGTTGATCCAACCATTGAGACCTATGACTATGCCTTTCAAACATGTAAAAAATATTTGTCTTGAAATCTGAGATAAAATCAGTAACATTGTATTCTTTTGCAACTAACTAATATCTAGAGCCTTCACCTCCACTCTTCAATGTATATTTCACTATTTCATATACCTTTTTTTGGATGAGTGTCTTTCAAAAATTGTGTTCCAAACCCTCATAAAAACATGTCCTAAACTTGGACAAGCCACCACATTTTAAGCACTTGGCATTTAAGCAATCTTTTAAAAAAAATAAACAACCATCATCTCTTTGACATAAAAATTGATCTAGCAAGTCTCTTGATGATTTGGGATGACCACTTGCACCAAAATCCTCTCTCTCTCTCTCTCTCTCTCTCTCTCTCTCTCTCTCTCTCTCTAATGTAGGGGTAGGGTAGATACAAGTAGAATCAAGTAGAATTGAGTCCACTTGAATCCACAACAAGCCCTTGCCCAAGTTACACAATGGAAGAAATATAAATATCACATAAACACAATGGAAAAACAATGGATATGAGACAATCAACTGGCAGCAACAACAGAGAATTATATTATTTCTTTCAACATGCCCGGCTGTGAGGCCTTCTGGGTTTCGGCCTTATAAATGAGAATTATGAATTCAGAATTACAGCTTGCATCCTATCTTTTTCTCCAATGATTTATCTTGATAATCCTTCCTATATCTCACCCATGATGCTCTACTACATCAATCTAGACCCCTTATATAGCCAGCTAAGCCACAGGTCAGCCAGTCAGGCATTTAATTACAATATAGGTCTAGTCTCAAGATTTAAACCAAAACATATGCTAGAATGAATATAAATTGATACACCTTTTGATTTAGGTCCTAACTTGAAACAATAACATTCCTTTAATTTAAAAAGGTCCCATATGAGCACACAGAACATCACAAGAAGAAACACCACACGTTTCACCCAAAAACTGGTAGGAAATAGGTTCTGAGGCAAAATAGGCATAACATTTTTACTCATAATTAATGGGGAGCTTGCGCTCTTGGTAAATGATATTAATTTAGGTCCAATTTAATTCCTTAAGTGTGCAAAAGAAAATTCCTTATAGATCAAGGTCTCCAACATGAACAATCAGCACCAAAACTGCAGTAACAGCTCAGACGCGAAAGCTGGTAGAAAATAGGTCCTGTGCCAAAAAGGCCATAAATTTTGACTCATAATGAATTGGAAGCTGATATCTTGGGGAATGATATTAATTTAGGTCCCCTTTAATCCCTTAATTTTTAAAATTAATATTCTTTATGGATCAAGAGAACCAACATGAACAATCAGCACCAAAACTACAGGAAAACATTGTTCCGACAGCAAGGAAAATAGCTGTAACTTTGAAACAGTCCATCCAAACTTGATGTGATCATAGGAGAAGGTTCCCAAATAGGTCCCCAACATGATGTAAGCTTCACACACACCATGAAACTATCAAATGAAAATATTATAAAGAAAACTACAACAAACAGGTACAAAAATCAAAAAATGTTTTTGGTTGATGCAAGATTGCCAAAGACCCAAGATGCTCCCGCATCAGACACCTAGGGTAAATAAAGAATTGATGTATCTTGATATCACATGAACATAATGGAAAAAAAATGGATATGAGACAATCAACTAGTAGCAACAATAGAGAATTATATTATTTCTTTCAACATTCCTGGTTGTGAGGCCTTCTGGGTTTCGGCCTTATACAATGAGAATTATGAATTCAGAATTACAGCTTGCATCCTATCTTTTTCTCCAATGATGTATCTTGATAATTATTTTTTGTTTCTACCAGTTGATTGTCTCATATCCATTGTGTTTCCATTGTGTTCATGTGATATTTATATTGCTTCTGTTGTGTAACTTTGAGCAAGGGCTTGTTGTGGATTCAACTGGACTCAATTCTGGTTGATTCTGCTTGTATCTACCCTACCCCTACATCAAGTGGGTATCAGAGTGAGTTCTTTCTTGTGGATTGGATTGTGGAGAACCTTATTGGATTTGGTTGTAGGGTAGTAGATCTAAGATCTGACCTATAACTTGTAGAAGGTTATGATCTTCCTGGAACCTGATTGTCAAGATGGTTCATGGTAGAGGAAATGATAATGCTATCATGGATATGTTAAGGAAAATTGAAACTAGGCTTGAAGCTGTAGAGATAGCCCAAAGAAGAGGAGCACATCTTGAAGATGTTAGTGATGAAGAAGAAGAAGTAGCACCTAATGCTAAACCTGAAGTTGAACAAGGTGAGGAAAGACTTTTGAGAGTTTTGTCTAAGACTAACTCCAGACCTGCAGTTGAAGTTGCTTGCTATGATGGAAGACTTGAGACTGATACACTTTTGGATTGGATCTCTAAGATGGATAAATACTTTGTGTATGAAGGTACTCCTGATAATAAGAAGGTTAAGATAGTAGTCACAAAGTTAAAAGGGCATGCATCTCTTTGGTGGGATCATTTGCAAACTGAGAGATAGAAGAGAGGAAAAGAAAAGATCAAAACATGGATGAAGATGCTTGGAAAGGTAAAGAAGAAGTTTCTTCCAGCTGACTACCAAGTTAGTCTAATGAGAAAGATGCAAAATCTAAGACAAAAGGACATGAGTGTGAAAGAATATACTGAGGAATTTTACAATTGGATATCAGATCTGGACATATGGATGATGAAGTTGAGAAGGTGGATAGATATCTAAATGGCCTAAGGATATCTATTCAAGATGAGATTAGCTATGTGAAGATTGATAGTGTGGAAAAAGCATACCAATTTGCTTTTAAGGCTAAAGAAAGATTGACAAAAAGACATGATCAAAGACAAAGAGGAAGAGGTGGTAGATTTCAAAGAAGTAGAGGTAGATCTAATGGAGAAAGTAGTAGATCTGAAAATTCAATGCAAGATAAAGGATGGAAATATGAGCCTACTAAAAGAGGTAATTACTCTAGAGGTAGCTATACTGGTTACTCTAGGAATAACAATAATGGTAGAAGAGAAGAGAAATCTTGGTTTAAAGTTGTTTACAAATGTGGTGAAGAAGTTGAGGAAATGTCTAATGAACTTGAACATGGTGAGAACTTGATGCTAAGAAGGATCTTGTGGAATGAAGAAGCTGATGAGGAACCTATTTTGAGGAAAAGTTTGTTCAGAACCAAATGTAAGATTGCTGATAAATGTTGCAAGGTAATCATTGATAGTGGAAGTTCTGATAATTTGGCATTTGAAGAGCTAGTTAGCAAATTGCAGTTGCAAATATTGAAACATCCTAAGCCTTACCATATTGCTTGGATCGAGAACAAGTATAAACTACTTGTAAGTGAACAATGCCTTGTTAAATTCAAAATTGGGAATTATCATGATGAAGTCTTGTGTGATATTCTGCCTATGGATTGTTGTCATATTCTTTTGGGTAGACCTTGGCAGTATGATAGGAAATCTTTGCATGATGGTAGATTGAATCAATATACTATTTGGATGGATGGAAAGAAACAAGTGTGTTGCCTTTGATAGAGAAGTTTGATGAAAGTCACTGTACCACAATCAGAGTATGTTTGGTTGATGGTAAAAAGTTTGCAAGAGAAATGAAAGAATAGAATGTTTGCTTTGCTTTTATTCTAAGAAAGACTGAGAAACAAGATGAGTTAGAGCATGCACCTGAAGTTAAGCCTTTATTGAATGAATTGTATGACATCATTTTTGATAATGTACCTGATGGTTTACCACCTATGAGAAGTATAAGTCATTGTATGGATTTGATACCTGGAGCTAGTTTGCCTAATAAAGCACCACATAGGTTGACACCTGATGAAAAGACTGAATTGAATAGACAAGTGCAAGAATTTCTTGAAAGAGGTTTTGATTAGGGAAAGTCTAAGTCCTTGCGTAGTACCTACTATATTAGCACCTAAAAAGAATGGAGAATGGAGAATGTGCATTGATTCTAGAGCTATAAACAAGATAATAGTAAAGTACAGATTTCCTTTGCCTAGGATGGATGACATAATGGACAGTTTAAGTGGAAGCAAAGTATTTCACAAAGATTGATTTGAAAAGTGGATATCATCAGATAAGGATTAGAGAAGGGGATGAATGGAAAACTACTTTTAAGACTACTGAAGGTTTGTATGAATGGTTGGTTATGCCTTTTGGTTTGACTAATTGGACCTAGTACTTTAATGAGGCTGATGAATGAAGTTCTGAAAATATTCTTGGGGTAAGTTTTTTGATTGTATATCTTGATGACATTTTGATATTCAGTAAGAGTAAGGAGGAACATATTGAACATATCAGACAAGTATTGCAGAGATTGAAGGAAGAAAATTTACTGATTAATTTGAAGAAATGTTCATTTATGAAAGAAGATATTGTGTACCTTGGTTTTGTAATTTCAGATGATGGATTAAGGATGGATCCTGAGAAAGTGAAAGCTATACTTGATTGGCCTACACTAGAGAATGTTGGAGAGGTAAGATCATTTCATGGATTCGAAAGTTTTTATAGGAAGTTCATCAGAAATTTTAGTTCTATTTGTAATACAATGACTAAAACTATGAGAGGAGATAAAAAGGATTTCAAATGGACACATGGAGCACAAAGGAGTTTTGAAACAAAGAATTTTAGAGTTTCCTACACTTGCTTTGCCTAATTATAATAAAGTTTTTCAAGTTGAATGTGATGCTAGTGGTAGTGCAATTGGAGCTGTTTTGAGTCAAGAAGGAAAACCTATAGCTTTCTTTAGTGAAAAGTTGAATGATGCTAAGAGAAAATATTCAGTTTATGACTAGGAATTCTATTCTATTGTTCAAGCTTTGAAGAAGTGGAGACATTATTTGATGCCTAAATATTTTGTGTTGTATACTGACCATAAAGCTTTGCCAGTATTTGGGAAGTCAGAATAAGTTAAATCAGAGACATATGAAGTGGGTTGAGTTCTTGCAGAATTTTTCCTTTTCATTGAAGCATAAGAGTGGATAGTCAAATAAGGTTGCTGATGCCTTGAGTAGAAGAAGAAATTTGTTGACAGAAATGAGAGTTGAAGTACTTGGTTTTGATGATTTAAAGTATTTGTATGAGGCTGACATTGTTTTTTCAGAGCCTTGGAAAGCTTGTAAAGAACACATAGTGAGTGATAAGTGGTCTGATTATTTCATTCAAGAAGACATGTTGTTTAAAGGAGTTCAGTTGTGCATACCTACAGGATCTATGAGAGAGAACATAATGAAGGAGAAACATAGTGGTGGACTTGCTGGACATTTTTGGATTGATAAGACATTGAATTTGATTTCAGAAAGATACTTTTGGCCATAGATTTACAGAGATGTACAGAGAATGGTTAGAGGTTGCAGAATTTTCCAAACACCAAAAGGAAATAGTCAGAATTTGGGATTGTGGGTATGTGCAAGATCATGAGGGGCCAAACTATGCCCTTAAGTGGCAATGAAAAATCAGCAAATCAGGGTTAGTCAACTTGACGTGAAAATTTCAACTAGCTATGAACCTAATAGAAAAAATTTGGTAAGAATAGAATCTATAGAAAATTGAATGTAGTTTCTAAACTACTAGGCCTTTTTTGAGAAAAACTTAGTATGATTAGTGAAAAGTATAGATTTTGATGCAGCAGTACAAAAATTTTAGGAAAAAAATAAGAAGTAGGTGAATGTCTGACCACCTTAATCATAATCAAATGATAATATTTTATTATAATATTTTATATATAAGTAGTAGACTCATGCCCAGATGTGACAACATATTTTTTTGTAATTTTATTCCAAAAAAATAATTAATTATGAATTTTTTGCTACAACATTTTTAGAATAAAAAAACTCCCGTGTCTGACCACCTTAACTCATTCAAAACTTTACAAAATTCAAATTTTATTTAATTTTCCTTATAGTAGGAAAAGCATAGATGTGACACATTTTTTGGATTTCAAAAAATGTTATACCATCTGAAAGTTATAGTCATTTTTCAATCAGTATATAAATCAGTACTTTAGAGGTAGCTCAATTAGAAAATAACTAATAATTACTTACCGAATTCAAAATTTGACAGCAATTATATCGATAGAAAGCTGATAATATCCTTAAAATACCCTTTTCATTTTATCAAATTCAAGTGAAAAAAAAGTTGTCAGCTACATTGTCAAAGTTTTGAACTGACATTGCCACTTTTTGGCCCCTCATGATCTTGCACATACCCTTGTATACACCTTTGCCTGTACCTGATAGACCTTGGGAAGATGTGATTATGGACTTTGTTCTTGGATTGCCTAGAACTCAGAGAGGTAATGATTCTATTTTGGTAGTGGTTGATAGATTTTCTAAGATGGCTCATTTTCATACCTTGTAAGAAGACATCTAATGCATTGCATGTAGCTGAATTATTCTTCAAGGAAGTGGTAGATTGCATGGTTTTCCTAAATCTATTGTTTCAGATAGAGATACTAAGTTTACTAGTTATTTTTGGAGGACACTTTGGAAGAAGATGAATGCTGATTTGAAGTTTAGTTCTACATTTCACCCTCAGATAGATGGATAGACTGAAGTTGTGAACATAAGTTTGGGAAACTTGTTGAGATTTTTAGTTGGAGAGAAGCCTACTAATTGGGATTTGATTTTGGCACAAGCAGAGTTTTCATATAATAATTCAATGAATAGAAGCACTAAGAAGACACCATTTAAGATTATTAATGGATTTCATCCTAAGGGAACCAGCAGAGCTGAGAGATTTACCTACTGAGACCATAAGAAGTGTTGAAGCTGATCATTTTGCAGAATACATGAGAACTTTACATGATGAAGTTAAAAGAAATTTGGAGGATAGTAATCTAAAATATAAACAAAGAGAAGACAAGAGAAGGAGACATAAATATTTTGAAGTTGGAGATGAGGCTATGATTCATCTGAAGAAGAATAGATTTCTAGTTGGTACCTACAACAAGCTGAAAATGAAGAAGTTTTAGGACCTTGTAAGATTCTGAAGAAGTTTGATAGTGGAAATGCTTATGAAGTAGAATTGCTAGAGGACATGGATATATCACCTATATTCAACATTGCTGATATATTTGAGTACTTTGAATCAAATGATGAGATACAAGATGATCCAGACTATCCTAAGAAGAATAGAAACAACATTGAAAAGATCTTGAATAGCAGAAGTTGGCAAGAGTACAAGAGGAAAAGACTACATGGAATATCTAGTTCAGTGGAA
The DNA here is from genome assembly GCA_027943335.1 of Chamaecyparis obtusa. NCBI lineage: Eukaryota > Viridiplantae > Streptophyta > Pinopsida > Cupressales > Cupressaceae > Chamaecyparis > Chamaecyparis obtusa. Next base: position 114,807 of record BSBK01012202.1, read on the forward strand.
AGATAAGCCAATTGAGGATAGTTCATGAATTACACAAGCTAAGTTGGATCTTTATGATTTAGGTCAAAGTATGAGTAGTGCCTGATGTGGAAATTAGTTCTTTATTTACCCTAGGTGTCTGATGTAGGAGCATCTTGGGTCTTTGGCAATCTTGCATCAACCAAAAACACATTTTCTAATTTTTGTACCTGTTTGCTGTAGTTTTCTTTATAATATTTTTCATTTGATAATTTCATAGTGTGTGAAGCTTACATCATGTTGGGGACCTATTTTTTAACCTTCTCCTATGAGCACATCAAGTTTGGATTGACTATTTCAAAGTTACAGCTATTTTCCTTGCCGTCGGAACAATGTTTTCCTGTAGTTTTCGTGCTCATTGTTCATGTTGGTTCTCTTGATCCATAAGGAATATTATTTTTTTAATTTAATGGATTCAAGGGGACCTAAATTAATATCATTCACCAAGAGCACAGCTTCCAATTCATTATGAGTCAAAAGTTATGGCCTTTTTCATATAGGACCTATTTTTTGCCAGCTTTCACGTCTGAACTGTTACTGCAGTTTTGGTGCTAATTGTTCATGTTGGAGACCTTAATCTATAAGGAATTTTATTTTGAAAAATTAAGGAATTGAAGTGGACCTAAATTAATATCATTTCCCAAGAGTGAAAACTCCAATTCATTATGAGTAAAAATTTATGCCTATTTTTTCCTCAAGACCTATTTCCTGCCAGTTTTTGGGTGAAACGTGTGGTGTTTCTTCTTGCGATGTTCATGTGCTCATATGGGACCTTGTGCACTTAAAGGCATATTCTTGGGTCAATTTAGGACATAAATAAAAAGGCACATCAATTTATATTCATTATAGCATTATTTTTGGTTTAAATCAGGAGACTGGACCTATATTGTAATTAAATGCCTGACTGGCCGACCTGTGGCTTAGCTGGCTATATAAAGGGTC